>OENM01000224.1:99072-115337 GCA_900239745.1 Rotaria magnacalcarata
GAATAAGTCGCGGTTTTATGGAACGCGGTGATCATGTGTGTCAACGCGGTAGAATAAGTCACG
This sequence comes from Rotaria magnacalcarata, assembly GCA_900239745.1. NCBI lineage: Eukaryota > Metazoa > Rotifera > Eurotatoria > Philodinida > Philodinidae > Rotaria > Rotaria magnacalcarata. Next base: position 99,136 of record OENM01000224.1, read on the forward strand.
GTATCACGAACCGCGGTAAGCTTGATCGAAACCGCGGTAATCTACAATGCAGTTAGTCGCGGTATCATAAACCGCGGTGCACTAATCGGCAATCGCGGTAATTTGCAACGCGCTTGGTCGCGGTATTAGCGCTACAGTGAATATTTAGCAGTATTGTCTTTACGTATTTCGTTCGATACTTAGTTTGTTACTGCAACAATGTGAAAGAACAGAAAGGATATGGTGCGCACCTTAGTATGTGTAACGTAAAATAAAAATTTAATTTGAACTTCGTCGTTGCAAAGCGACGTTGAAGTATTGGAACTTATAGTTCACTACACCACCCCACGAAGGGTAACTCACGTGAGAATGACGTGCTTATCAGGTCACCTGTGAAAAATGCGGTATTTTGAAACCGCGGTTAACACCGACTTGTCTGCGTTTTTGTGAAATCGCGTCTGATGACGTCTTGGGGGAATTCGCGTCGTAACGCGTTTAAAAAAACCGCGGGAGTCAGACCATTTATTCGTTTTTTAGAAAACGCGTCATAACGCGTTTTTCAGCGGTTTTTTGACAGCTGCCTATACGGTCTGACTTCCGCGTTTTCCAAATACCGCTTGAAACCGCGGTTTTCAATACCGCGGTTAAACGCGTTTTTTTAATGAAATTTTTTCCGTGGGTAGTACGAATACTCAAGTATCAATATCATATACAGGAACGCCAACATCATCCACAATAATAAAGATACTTCACTAGTCGACGATCTTGACTTCGATCTGTCCTGATTCTTGTTTTTCTTGAATACCAGACAAGATTATTTGTAATCATAATATTCAGGCAAGATCCTTTGGCACAGGAAAGAAACAAGAAGATTCTTGCCTGTTATTCAAGAAAACCACAATCTTGTCTGATTGCTCATATAAATAAGAATCAGGGAGGATGGCAAGATATTCAAGATTTTTTGAAATTCAGTCAAGAATCTTTTTTCTTTTCCTTTGAACGATTCTTATCCTATCTTAAAAAAAATCTCGCGTAATGTTTTATGTATACAGTGAAACCTCTCTATAGTGGACACCTTTCTGACTTTTCAAAAGTGTCCACTATAGGGAGGTGTCCACTTTGGAGAGGTTAAGCCTTTTTTTTAAATATTTCGATAGAATGCAGCCTTTTGAACCTGCACAGTAGTAAGATAACCAAATTGATAGTAAATTTTTATTAATCTTTCATTCATTATTTTATTTTCATAAACAACAAACAATACAATAGAAAAATAAGCATTAAAAAATAAACATTAAGAAAAATAATCTGTAATAGAACTTTGTTTAACCGCTTTTGAATCAAGATAAATATCAGTTAATTGCGATTCTAGATCATATATAAGATTGTGCAATTGAGGTTGTTCAATAGAAGCAAAAAGATGAAGTCTTCTCATCATTTCGAGTGCTTCAGGTAAATTTGGTGGTTTTTCTACGAAAGCGTCTTCTTCTTCTTCTTCATTATCGTCTTGAGTAACTTGAATANTGCGAACCACCAATATCAATATGAGCTAATAACAACTCAAGTTGTTGTAAAGGATTATCAGAATTATTTGATTCTATATCAGTTTCAATAATAATATCCATATTCATCATAGACGACGAAGACGTAGAAGAAGAATGAATAAAACCAGCAGTACGAAAACCATTTCTAATTGTATTTTCCGTAACATTTTCCCAAGATAAATCAATCCATTTAATTGGATCTAAGACAGTAGTTGATATTTGATCAGCAGTTTGAGCTAAAGTACATTGTGCGATAATATGTTTCACTAGTTTTTGTCTATAATAGCACTTAAACGAATGAATCACACCTTGATCAAGTGGTTGGCACTTGGACGTGGTGTTTGGAGGAACGAAGACAATTTTGAAATTCGATAAATCATGATTAATTATATAACATGGGGCATTGTCGATGAAAAGAAGAATTTTTCGATTCTTTTTTTCCATTTGACTGTTGATAAGTATGAGCCAGTCAGTAAATAAGTTACAGGTCATCCAAGCAGTTCGATTTGATAGCCAGGTGACAGGTAATTTCGACGTAGTAATATTTTTCAAGCAACGAGGACGTTGACTGCTGCCTAAAATTAAATAAAAACTATATGAGTTAGTGATTAATCAATGAATATACTCTTACCGATTACCACTGGTTTTAATTTTTCCGTTCCAGTTAAATACGAACACAGGAAAACTGTGAGTCTTTCTTTACTCTTCTTCCCACCTTTACATTCTTCCTTTGATAAGACCAATGAACGATCAGGTGTTGCACGATAAAACAAACCCGTTTCATCTGCATTAAACACATCGTTTTCATTAAATCCATCGAGTTTTGTTGAAAGTCGTTGTACCCATTCCTCGACTGCGGAATCATCCACTGAAGCACTTTCACCATTAATTGTTCGAAATGAAATAGCGTGACGACTGCGGAACTTTTCAAGCCAACCATTTGATGCCTTAAATGTTTCTGTCGTATAACCTAATTGTTCAGCGACTTGCCTTGCTTTTTCTTGTAAAATGGGGTCAGAAAAAGGAATTTGTTTAGCACGTTGTTGAGCGAACCATTCGAAGACAATTTCATCGATCTTTTGTCTATTTTCGTCCTTGAGTTTACGCTTAATACCTTTATTACTGTTCGAAGAATAATCAGCTAAAAATTCTTCACTTCGACGACGAATATTGGCAGCGCTAATTTTTGATATTTTATAATTATCAGCCAGTTGACGAACTGATAAGCCATGACCATTCTGATTATCCTTGATTAGAGCAACTTTTTCCTCCAAAGTTAGCGCCTTTCGATGAGACATTATGCTTGTTTTTCGTTCTCGAGAGTTAGAAATTATAGACAAATGGAACAAATAGAGCAAATACGACAAATAAAACTATATCACAATTGTTTTATTTTTACTTTTCCTCAATTCAATAAGACGAACGATTCTTTTTTCTGTCATTTATGTATCATCAAAGAATATTTATTAATTGAAATCAATGTCCATTATAGAGAGGTATTTTGTATGAAAGGGACTGAAAAAAAAGTGTCCACTATTGGAGGTGTCCACTTAAGAGAGTGTCCACTATCGGAGGTGTCCACTTAAGAGAGTGTCCACTATCGGAGGTGTCCACTTAAGAGAGTGTCCGCTATGTAGAGATTTAAATCCAGCAAAAAATGCTCCGTCGGGCCTCAAGGTGTCCACTATAAGGAGGTGTCCACTATAGAGGAGTGTCCACTAAGGGGGGTTTTACTGTATTTATCTTCATTGTTTGTTTACTATTTAAAAGAAGAGTATGGGGAAAATAGAACTATGAAAGAATTCGTGCTATTTTTCAGCGATCAAACGCATATGACAAGAGTATAGTGAAGGGGTGCGGGCGTGGTTGCAAGATAGATATTCTCTTCATCCACAGACCCACACTCTCACCCACACGCATATCCACACCCTACACCCACTATTACAAGAACTATTCAAAAAATTGTGGACGTTCATGTAAAACGACTATATACTTAGTTAGTCATATCATTTTGTAAAATCTATCGTTAACTCAGTAGTTACTATTTTTGTTGTGAAATCCACAAAATTACTATCAGAAGTTGATTTCATTGTATGTTTTATTTCAAATCTGAAACTCTCTCAAGTTGACATACATATTTTGCCATCATGATGTCAACTAATTTCAGATGATTTCAACTTTTGAAATCAGTTACTCTTCCCTTAATTTGAATCATAGGTAACACTTCAGAATCATGTTTGGGTGGTTTTATTTATTCGGAACTAGTTTCAATCGAAATTTAATTTTCCAATAATAAATTGTTCAACTTCTCATGAAATTGATTTCGCTCGGATATGATATTGTTGTAAAAAAGCATTTTTTAAACTTTATTAAAGATTATTCAATTTCGTGAAGGAAACGTAAACTCAGTTCGTAATATTCTTAAAACTTGTCGTAGAATCACTATTGGTACGATAGTTCAGTAAACAACCACTGAAAAAGCTAGTTGGCATTCGAATTTCACTCGAATCAAGACTTTAATTCATTAGAAATTAGCATTGTGCACATCACCTTCACAATCTAATGGATTTAGTTCTTTGTTTTTGTTTACAAGAATTTAAAACGCACGAATATTTTTTAAGCTTCCCTATAGTCAAAACTATCTCTGTAAAAACTATTCATCCGTTTCAACAATGTTGTGAACAGCTAAAACGCGTAACGGTCAACCAATATGATTAAAGTAGAAGTTAAAATTCAACAAATTTGAAGGTTACCAAATTGTAGAGCGCGCATTTCTGCATCGGACACTATCTTTTTTTCTATTTGTTGACACTTATTACACGGAAAAGTATGGACGCAACAAAGTTGTGGATCAATTACTAATATTTCATGATTCATCATGCTGCAAGACAAATGAACACAGCAGGAGAAGGAAAGTGATGATCATCAAACATCTTATATAATTTTGAAGCACAGAATTTGGGCTTTCTTGTAGTCTACTTAAAATTTTTTCAAGCTTTCTTTGTTATGAGAAAAAAACTTTCGAAAAGCTATACCAAAGCTATGTCTGTGCGTTACCGAAAATCGAGTTTAGTGAATTTTTTGGCGGTAAAACGACTGATTATTTTTCAAACTCTCATCAGTCTTCTGCTTACTTTTGATGGGCTATCGAATGCACATATTAATTTCTGGTTCAGTTGCTTTGGTATCGAGAAACTTGGTAACGCACAGACACAACTGTTTTGATACCTCAAATTAATGCATACATAGATCGACTAAAATTTGTTTGTTTCAACTGAAATTTGAATTCTAAGATACTCTTGCATGGTTTTTGTTGCTGATTGCTTTATTGGAAATGAAATACATGAGATACAAGCACATAGGTTTTTGAAGGAATTTCTGAGAAATATCTGCAATAACTATGTTTTTTTTTAATTATAGAATTTTTCTCCATATAGTAAATATGGTACATCGATTCGTAAAATACTTGCTTAGCATGAAGCTCACTGCGGCTCAAAAACAGAAGCGTTACCGAGAAAATTTGAAGAGAAAAGGTCGTCATAACACTATGAAAGCAAAAAATCGTGAAAGAATGCAAAATTTTCGTAGTAAATTATCCGATTTTCAACGAGAACAGTATCGTAATCATGATGCAGCAGCTCGTAAACGGGCCCGTGCTGCTAGCAAGCATCAATCAAAGTATGTTTTTTTACGCATACTGATAACGGGTAGCGTGTGCTCGCTTTATTTTGCTTAGTGCATCATTTGACTCGAAGCAAGCCTCGGTAAATCTGTCAAAAAATTGAAAAAAAAATCTCCCACAAGATCCAACAAAACAAAAGCTAGTCATTCAAGCAATTGCTCAGTCGATTGGGCTATTAGAACAATATCTTCACAAACGTAACACCCGTCATTTATCATGTAAGTTGAAGGATGATATTGTTAAATTTTATTGTCGAGATGGCATATATTATCAAATGCCGGGAAAAAGAGACACGATCGTTGTCAGGCAGAATGGAACAAAATCGACTCATCAAAAACGAATCTTACTATACAACATTCGCGAAGTACATCAATTGTTTTTATCGGAACGTTCTGGCTCTGGTACGCTTTGTTGTCACAGAAAATAATTTTCACGATTAAATCTTGCTGCTTTCTAGCTTTAGACCTTTCTAAAACGAGTTTTGCTGAACTACGCCCACAATATGTAATGATCAAAGCATTGATGAGCCATCGTGTATGTGCGTGTGCATATCACGAGAATGTGAATCTGTTGTTAGAAGCTTTAGCAAAACATGTGAAGGGTGGATTTTGCTCGGATTTGCACACGTTTACAAGTTCTTTGGCGTGTGATGAGTCGAATGAAGCATACATGTTCTCAAAGTGCAAGACATGTTCTAAATTTTTCGAGATAAAAGTTGAAGGAAATATTGTCGATTTCACGATAAAGATCCAATGACTTCAATGGACCAATAATAATGGTCGCTCAGAGAAGGAAGAATCTGAAGGAACTTTTATCANATTTTCAACGAGAACAGTATCGTAATCATGATGCAGCAGCTCGTAAACGTGCTCGTGCTGCTAGCAAGCATCAATCAAAGTATGTTTTTTTACGCATACTGATAACGGGTAGCATGTGCTCGCTTTATTTTGCTTAGTGCATCATTTGGCTCGAAGCAAAGCCTCGGTAAATCTGTCAAAAAAGTGAAAAAAAATCTCCCACAAGATCCAGCAAAACAAAAGCTAGTCATTCAAGCAATTGCTCAGTCGATTGGGCTATTAGGACCATCTCTTCACAAACGTAACACCCGTCACTTATCATGTAAATTGAAGGATGATATTGTTAAATTTTATTGTCGAGATGACATATCTTATCAAATGCCGGGAAAAAGAGACACGATCGTTGACAGGCAGAATGGAACAAAATCGACTCATCAAAAACGAATTTTACTATACAACATTCGCGAAGTACATCAATTGTTTTTATCGGAACGTTCTGGCTCTGGTACGATTTGCTGTCACAAAAAATAATTTTCACGATTAAATCTTGCAGCTTTCTAGCTTTAGATCCTTCTAAAACGAGTTTTGCTGAACTACGCCCACAATATGTAATGATCAAAGCATTGATGAGCCATCGTGTATGTGTGTGCGCATATCACGAGAATGTGAATCTGTTGTTAGAAGCTTTAGCAAAACATGTGAAGGGTGGATTTTGCTCGGATTTGCACACGTTTACAAGTTCTTTGGTGTGTGATGAGTCGAATGAAGCATGTATGTTCTCAAAGTGCAAGACATGTTCTAAATTTTTCGAGATAAAAGTTGAAGGAAATATTGTCGATTTCACGATAAAGATCCAATGGCTTCAATGGACCAATAATAATGGTCGCTCAGAGAAGGAAGAATCTGAAGGAACTGTGAAAAGTTGTGTTCAACATTTATCTAGTCTCATTCAGCAATATTTATCACATGTGTTTATCAAACGTGCTCAAAGTAGTCTCTTTGAAGAACTTAAAGAAAGTACGGATGATAAAAAAGTTCTTCTTCAAGTTGACTATGCTGAAAATTTTGCAATGGACCAGCAAGACGCTATTCAGTCAACGTATTGGAATACCAGAATGTTGTCAATTTTTACAGCGCACGCATGGTGCGGAGCAAATAATTATTCGTTCGCATTAGTATCTGACAACGTTACTCACGATAAATATTGTGTGGCTGCGTGTCTGAATAACATTATTACTAAACTGAAACAATATTTACCAGATTTGGAAGAGATTGTGTTCTTTAGCGACGGAGCAGCATCGCAATTTAAACAGCGATATCTGCTTCAAAACATGACACGAATGATGGTGGAACATACTTTGAAGTTATCGTGGAATTTTTTTGCCATTTCCCATGGGAAGGGAGTGGTTGATGCGATTGGCGGAATGGTTAAACAAATGGTTTGGAAAGAAATAATGACAAAGAAACAGTGTCGATCAGCTACCGATTTCGTTTGCATCGCCAAAACAAAAACAAACACGATTATTCTCGACGAAATCTCACAAACGGAAATAGATGTAGCAAAATTAAGACTTGAACAGCGATTTATGGCGACAAAATCGGTCAAAGATACTCAAAAATTGCACAGTGTCATTGCTATTCGTTCTGATGTTATAGAATGTCGAATCTATGGTGNTTTCTTTACTTTCAGACAAGATTCCTGTATTCAGGCAAGATTCTTTTCGACAGGAAAGTAAAAAGAATCTTGTCTGAATTTCAAGAGGACAAGAATCTCGTCTGATTAATCAGAAATAAAAGAATCAGGCAAGAATCATAAGATATTCAAGATATATTTAACTTTCAGACAAGGATCTTTTTCTTTTCTCTTAAAAAGAATCTTGTCTGAAGTTCAAGATCAAAAGAGTCTCGTCTGAAAATTATGAAAAAACAGAAACTGGAAAGAAATATAAGATATTTTAAAATTCTTACTATTCAGACAAGATTCTTATGATAGGAAAGAAAAAGATTCTTGCCAGCTTTTCAAGATCAACGACACGTGATGTCGTCTTTGTATGATCAAATATATAAGAGCAATGTCTGAACGTTATTTATTCATTATTGATTCGATAGGTAGTACAATTCATTTTGAATATGTACTTTTCCTAAAGCGTTCGTTTTATTCCACGACATCTAGCAACTCATTATTGCAATTGGATGTATAGAAAAATTTTCCATTTGATATGGAGAAAACAGTGGAATAATGGTATCTTTTTTTCTATTGTTTTCCAAAAGTTTACATTTATTGAACACATTTCGATATTTTACTAATGCATATGTTTCTATTTTATTTCTTTTATATTTTCTTTCATTATCCACAAAAGTGGTTTTTTTAATGGACGAAAGGAATCTCGATTCGTTCAACAAATTATTGTTTGATAATGCTCTTGGTAATATAGGTAATATCTATATGCACTTTATATCTTTTTGAGTCACGTACTATCTTTTTAGAGTCATCACGACATACAGATAAACAACGTCGATGGCGTGCTAAAAAAAAAGATCAACATCATCGTCCTCAATTATCTCTACATCGTTTACAAGCTGAAGAAATTGTAAATAACTTATTTTAATCGAGCTAGCTCAAAATAAAAAGTTTTACTCTGTTCTTTATTTTAGAATGAATCACGTCAATATTCATATGATATTAACGAAAATTTTGAAAATGATGTTACTCTTGACAATCGAATTTTTGATGATAATACGATTGTTCATGATTCACCTATGGATGATACACATTCTGATGTTACACGTGGTGGTGGTACATTTGATGATGATACACTTGTTCATGATTATATATTTGATGATGACGATTATAATTATAGTTTTGATTTTAACCTAAATTCGGTTCAATCAGATGGTAAGATATAACAATTTATTGTTTTCCTTTTCTCCAAAAACATTTTTTAAAAGATTGTTGCAATTTTTTTCTTTTTTTAGAAATAATTGTTGAACAAGAAGATGAACCGTTATATTCTGGTGCACCTGTCACATTTAAATCTTACCATAAACAAATATTGGAATTTGGAAATTCAGTTAAATTAAGTGATTCCGATATGAATAAATTATTGCAACTAATTGGAAATGCATTACCAATAGAAAATAAATTATTGAAGTCATATAAAAAATTACTTACTACTTTTAAAACAACATCATCATTTAATCAAGAACTTAAATGCAAATATTGTTTAAGAAGGATTGATAGAACCAATTCTTGTTCTCTTATCTGCGAACAAAATAAATCTCAACGACGAATAGGTGATATTATAGAACATGTATCTATTAATCGTTCATATGGACAATTAATTGAAATTATCCGTCGGAATAAACACTTAATACTGGATTATCCACAAATTGCCAATAATTTATTACCATGTGATGTTATTAGCGGATCAACTTACCAAGAAAAAAGAAAAAATCTTAAATCATTAAATGGAACATATCCTGTCACCTTGATGATTCATATTGATGGTTTTCAATTAGTTCATTGGACAAAAAAGCACTCATGGTTAGTAACAGCATCTATAGCTGAAATTCCACCACCACTTAGAGAGAACAAACTGAACATGTTATTGTTGTCATTATGGTAAGTAGAATTTTCTTAAAATTTATTCATTACTTTTCTGATCTTTTAAGCATAACATCTATGACAAGATTAATTTTTAATAATGAATAAAAATATTATTGACAGAGAATAAGAATTGGGTTTTTCTATATATTACTCATACATTTTGTCGTTTTTGTGATAGATATGCTGAAATAAACATTAATTTTAATATTGCTTTTTTTAATTTTAGGAACAGCTCAGTAAAACCAGATGCAAATTCATTATTAGATGAAATTTGTGATACAATAAAACAAACAGTCATTGTTGATAATATAAATTTTGTAGTTGATGTATTATTATTTAAAGCCGATTTACCAGCTCGTGCATTAGCAACAAAACATGTCAATCATAATGGATATTACGCTTGTCTTGAATGTGACCAGAAAGGAGTTTGGTATGAAGAAGGTCGAACTGTTATATATCCTTATATTCCACATCGGATGAACAGGCGTTCATCATCTCATTTTGATTTTTGTGCTGAACAAGTTAATCAACAATTATCTTGTGACAATTATTATGGTATAAAAGGTGTTAGTCCATTAAGGAAAATAATGGACATTCCAAATCAAATTGATATTGATATAATGCATTTATGTTTCATTGGACATTGTAATTTCTTATTATGCAAATGGGAAAAAATGATTGTAAAACAAAGTTGGTTATCAGGTAACGATTTTTTAAAGACAATAAAATGGCCTCACAATTTTAATGTTGAGTTACAGTCATTGTCAGATAGAACATATTGGAAGGCTCACGATTATCGTTCTTTTCTTCTTTATGTTATGTTTCCATTCGTATTTTCTTTTTTTCCAGAGAACATTTCTTCTCATTTTTCCTTGTACTTTGTATTTGTTCGTACATTATATTTCTATCACGACCTTCACGAAGTTACTGAAGTCGAACAATTGGTCAAGATATATTGTGAACATGCGCAACAAATTTATGGCAAAGCATTCTATTTATATTCATCACACGCACATTTACATTTAGTAGAAAAAGTAATCAAGAATGGCGCATTTTGTTTTCATAATTGCTTTCCTAATGAAAGTTTTGTGCGCTTTCTTCGATCTTTGCGTTCAGGTAATAGAGCGCTTGCTCATCAAATTTGTAGCTCACTCGAAAAGTTTCGCTGTACGATTAAAAAGGAAACGTTGTCTATTAGTAATATTTTTTTTGATGAAAAATTAATTATTGATGATTTTCTAGATAGAGAATATATTTCGACTTATAAATCGCAATTTTTAGATTCAGTAAAAAGCATTATTACTTCAACAAATGATCCAAGGTTGCGCTTTTCTTGTCGTGCATCTAGAGGAATTTGTGAATATCATTCTTTATCTTATAGACGACGTGGAAATACACAGAGTTTTATAGTATCATTTCATGATGATAGAAATAATAAATGTTTCGGACAAATAATTTTCTTTTATGAATTGTTTGGTATTTCTTACGCCTTCTTGAACGTGTACGATGTTGTTGAAAACTATTTTTCTTCAAATAATTATGTAAAAAACTGGTCCTTTTCTTCTTCTGTAACTAAATTTCTCGATAAATATTACAACAAATGTGATCTTTCTAATACAAAGTTCATTTCCATTCCTTTTTCTTCAGTTCAATATAAGTGTATTGCGATAAAAATACTAGATTACACGTTGCTATCTGAAATCTTTTACGATTCAGATCAAAACTAACATGATGGTGTTTATTTTTTTTTGTCTTGTAAAAAATATTATTAAAACAACTTTTTTTGTATAATTAGTATTTGATTATTTAGTTTCAGATTTATATTATCATGTACGATTATTGTTCAGTGAACGACAATAATGATGATACACAACGACCTTTATCACAAGAATATTCACATCAATCGTATCATGATTTACAACCTGTACCTTTATCAGTAATTTCACAATCAACAATTGATACTAATTCTCGTAAGTTAATGTTTCCACACGTGTCATCTACGATGTACGATTCTGGAAATTTACCAAATTTATCTTTTTAAAACAAGTAATATGAATGGGATTTTGTTTTAGGTGATCCATTACGATCTCGTCAACATAATCCAACATTTGCAACTCATCGACCTGCTAATGAATCATTATCTACAGTAATTCATTCAACTACAAATAATCAAAATAATTGTGCACCATCTCCTACTGTAACAGGTGAATGTAAATTCCATTTGTTTTTGAAATTAGAAAAACTGCTTTTGAAGGTTCACCTGCTAAACGACGTCGAACATTTCCGGGTCAATCAAATCCACCTTTAACTGCTCCACCTGTTCGAAGACGATTTGATGCAACTCTTCAAAATACAGCCGCATCACTAATGGGTGAGCTCATGCTAATAATTTATTCATCAAAAGTTTATTTCCTAATTTAAAACCATAGAAAATATTGTTGTTGGTACAACTACATCTACTTCAAGAACTACAACTGCTAATGCAAAATCAATATCAGAAACATCACAAAATGGTTGTCGACATATAATTAAGATTTTTTTGCGTCGTTATAGATCTTATTTAAGTTTTAGGAATAAACCAAATCATCAAGCCTATCGTTAAATTATGCGAAGAAACAAATCAATTAACAAAAGATGTACTGAAAATATTAACTGAACAAACAAATTTAACACGTGAATTAGTTAATTTTCCACGTGATCTACAAAAAGCAACTCAACAATTATCTCATACTATACACATGGTAAAGACACATATGAGTTTAATTAATATTAATTATTTATCTTATTCTATTAGCAAGCAAAGGTATTTCAAAGTCGACAACAAAGTGACGACGAAGATGTTTCAATCGTAAGTGGTTTAATCAGAACTCAAAACATCTTCAATTGCATTGATTCTATATTGCAAAGGGGATACTACATCTTACAAAATGTGGAATATTTATTAATAGATCTTTTTCTACTTGCAGGAATTAAATGGAATTAATGTATCTCATGTGCAACGTGGTGCATCAATAAATGCTACCGCTCGAGCTTTAGTACGCGCTGGATATGGTGAAATGGCATCATTTAATGACTTACGTCCAGGTGAATTTGACATTTTGTTGAGTAAGATTCGTTTAATAAGTTGATCTATTTTAATGATTGAATTTTCTTTTTTTAGGTTACTTGGCATACATTCATGGTCTTCATCCAGCAACTACTTTTGCCAATAGTCAATCAATAAAAAACTCATTACAACAAATGAAACACGACGTCAAAAAACAAACACCAAATCAATCATCAAAAAGAAATTCAACAATAACTCAGCAAATCAATGTTGTCCACGACGATGATGAGGTTTGAAAAAATAAATCTTTTTTTTTGGATAATGAAAATTTTGTTTTTTTTTGTATTAAAAACTGAAACTGCGTTCATAACATGTGAAATTAAAAGTACTTTTTTTGTTTTTTTATATTTTTTTGTACATGGTGTGCAAAGTTTATAATAAAATGATATGAAAAAAAGAGTAATAATAACCTACAACAGGCTTTTTTAATATGATCAGAATCAGGCAAGAAACACAAGAAATAAGAAACAGACAAGAATCTAAGAAAACAAGAATCAGGCAAGAGCATCAAGAAAAATAAGAATCAGACAAGAATTCCAGAAAAACAAGTATCAGGCAAGAAAGCAAGAATACAAGAATCTTGTCTGGAGAAGAACTTCTTGCCTCACCAGCCAAGATTCGGTCTACACGAATCTTGTCAGAAAGGCAAGATCAGTTTTTTCAGGCAAGAAACTTGTATAGAAGGAATGGAAAAAGAATCTTGTCTGAAAACCAAGAAAAATAAGAACCTGGAAAGAATAGAGCAAGATCGTCGACTAGTGTNTGGATACAAGCTAAAATAGTTAAAAAATAAAATATACATGTAATAATATAAGAAGAGAAAGAAAGATGGGGAATGATTTCTAACGTTGAAAATCATTACTATTTATAGTCATTTTTGTTATTCGTGATCATTTAGACAATTTGTCAGCGATCGAGATCAAATGAATTTCATTTCTTTTTGTAAAATTTAACCTCCCGCTCACTACATGAAGTGGTGTCTTTGATGGTTTAATTTATTGTTGTACAAGCGATCGTAAAGATCACAAGCATTCCTAAGAATGACAAAACAAAAACAAATCTTGTGATATTGACTAGACCGCTAATTGATGTTTTATGTTGTCGTGTTACATCGTATATGCACTAACAACAATTATTATCAAGAGTGATTCTGGTCGTAATATATTATTTCTTTCGCATGTTCATGTTTGACTTTTGAATAGTTTTACATGTATACAAAATTGTTCATTAAATTATTCGCTGTGCATCAGAATTACTTGGTCAATTTTCTAAAATTTTCCGTAGCTATTCTTAGTTTACCATTACAAACGATGATCAATGGTTCGACCAGTATTTACTTTATTATCCAACTGATAAAAGCGGAATAATCAATTTCTATATTTTTACAAAGAAACAGTAAAGAACAAGTAATAAAAAAAGTTTCTTATTTTTGAACACAACTATGAACGAGTTGATATTGCTATTAACGAATTCGTAAATCTCATTAGTTATTGAATGTTCTTGTGCTATAATAATTGATTTGTTTCTGCTTTTGATTGCATCAACCAGTAGTTCAAACTATTCTCTATATCGCTCTAAATTAATCCTAGATTTATAATTAAAAAAAAATATTTCGTAAAATGTCATTTACTAAGAGGTATAATAAAAAAATAAGGTTGTGACTTCTTAAATGTGTTTGCAAAGAAATGAAAAATAACATGGCAGTCGATATAGATTAGATTATATTATTTTATTCCGATTAAACTTTTTTCATCTACATTGATCTTTTGTATTTACTTTTTTAAATCTATAATGAGATAGCTTATGTCTTAAAAACTATTTCAATAATCTTGGTTCTGTGTCATTGTATCAATGAAAAGTTGTTTAAATTAGCAAGTTTTATTCTTGAAATGACTAAAAGAACAGTTTTACAATTCATTATTGTTGATAGAAAAAAAAAGAAATCAAATAATATATGACTTTTATCATCGACTAAAGAGAGATAGTGTTCGTACGAATCTAGCTATTAAAAAATGTGATTACAATACTGTTGGAGCATGTAGAATAACGAATGATAAAATTTCAATTTTGAGAATACGAAGTAAAAGAGTTTTGTAATCTATAAAAGTTGATATTTCGTATCGGAAGATATGTCGTTTATTACAAAAAAAAGTTCTATTTGCGTTAGTCTCGAACAAGGATACATAGTACATGTTTTTCAATTATGTTCATTATTAAAAATATCAAAGAAAATATCTCAATCAGTAAAATGATCTCTAATCACCTCTAGATCCAAAATTCCAATGAGAAAAGTTACAAGTATTGTAGTTAAATGTGTTTGATTTCATATAATCTTCATACAATAACACTAGTCAAATGAAATAAACGTGCGTAGTCGAACCTACCACCCATCGAACTTAGAAGAAAAAAATAATGAAATAGATGTAATAAAAAAGACTATTTTAAACATATCGTTTTCGGATTCACATTATTCATGAATACATAGATATCTAAAATAATTAGATTTCAATTTAGTTAGACGTTGTGAACTACTGCATATGAATAGTACGGTTGTTTTATTGAAGTTATATATAATATATTCTCCATCAATGAATACGATTCTTGTTGTAATGCCTACAAATTGAAAATTGCGCTTGATTGATGACTACGAGGTTAGAGAATAACTAATGTGAAAAGAATTGATCGTAAAAATTACCACNAAAAAAGTTCAATCTATCAGCGTCATTCTTGCAGCTTTCGACGAGAAGTTTCTACATAAAAATGTAGTATAATATTTATGAAACGACTCGTTTTTTTTTCATTGTGAAAAAGCGTATTTTCTATTTTTTATCCATTTACTGTTGATTCATTAGAAATATTTTCTTTTATTCGTAACGTTTTGATTATGCAGTGTCATTTAACATAGAAGAGTCTAAACTAAATGGCATATATCACTTCATGCAGTCTATCATTCTCATGATCTGGATTTGAATCAATTAGTTGATTTTCAGTACTATTATCAAATTTAGCTATATTTGTTTTTCTTTTTAGTTTTTTCATTAGGTTTGTTTTTCGGTAAATCTTCTTCAAATTATTTTATTAAATCTAGACAATGCAGATTACTTCTATCTTCCATGGTATTATCAACATCGAAATAAACTTTCCATTTTAGAAGAAATTAAATATATTTTCTCCTTACCTGTTTATCAAGGATAGCTTCGACTCGAATGAAACTTATGACAACCCAGGTCGATCAACTTGTGTCGTACACGGCCGTTTAACCATAATTTACGACCGTTTGGTATGCACCATATTACGGTCGTTTTGCATCGTGCCATAAACGATCGGATACGGTCGGATACTAAAATATCCGACCACATTACGGCCGTTAGTAACCGTTTACGACAGGGCAAATGACCGCCGTAATACGGTGCATGCCAAAACGTCAAATTACGGCGCTTTACGGTCGGAAACGTTACAAAACGGTAGTATACGTTGCCATTTACGGTCG
>OENM01000225.1:0-61462 GCA_900239745.1 Rotaria magnacalcarata
ACTGAGAGGGTCATTATTTATGGGACACACGTTAAAATCCGCAAAACTCTCTACATCCTTTTTTGCATCATCATGAAGACGAAAATAATTCGTATTTTTAGAATATACTCTTTGAAAAGAATATATATTAACTTTTTGTTTTTGTAAACCTTTTTTTGTAATTTGGCCAAGGAACGTGTCAGATTATGAGATAGTACGTCTATGTATCATTTATTCATTTATCAAGTATTACTTTATATTTTTTGTGAAAAAAACACCACATTATTTTGTGCTTTTTGGATTTTAAAAATTTGCTTTTGGTACACTATGTACACTCTGGCACTAAAAGCAAAGTGTACACATACACTTTGTATATATAATCAAAGTGTACATGTACATTTTGTTCTAGATTTCCATTGGAAACACTGCTTCTCAGTGTGTTTGGGGCCTAACTCAATTCAATGTCAAATTTATTTTTTCCTTCTGTTCAATTTGAGTTCTCGATTTTCATTTGAATTCGATAGATAAATTACCAATAGAAAAAAAATAAAATGAAAAAGATGACCAAGTGATATCTATGAAAAATTGATCCACATACCTCATGTTTTTCGTCGATTTTTAAAATGAACGGGATCTGTTATTAATGCTGAATATGATGATTTAGATCTAAGAAAACATTTAACTACATCAGATGGAGGAAATATTGAAGAAAATCTTTCTTTAGAAGAAGACCATTAACAATTAGATAAATCGATTTATCGTCTTATTGAAAAATGAAAAATTCCATTTGTTGCTAATGGTGGGAATGATGATCAATCTTGTCGAAATGCTTCAGCTTTATTAAATTAACTCAACGAAAAGAAATCTGTTTATGTACTTAATATACATGCACATTTAGATATTCGACCATTAAAAGAAAGAAATAAAGTTCATTCTAGATCGCTTGTTAGACTTTTATTAGAAGATCAAAGATTTTATCAAAATTCGAACAGTAATTTTCTTTTTGTTGAAATTAATGAGAGAATTTTTCTTTAAAATTGAGATCATTCTATTGAATTCGCAAGTCAATAATGTTAATGGTCAATTGAACATGTTAATTATATTCGTAGTAAAAATCTATTGGTATGAAAGAACGCGTATGGATCCGGTAAAATATTTCTATGAAATAATTCAATTATGTGAAGATGAAAACTGTTCAATATTTGTATTATTTGATATAGATTCAATAATATTTTTATCCTGTCCACGTGTAAGTGTGCCAGCAATATTTGGTTTAACAAGTGAACAAGCTTATCAAATAGCTTCGCATGTTGAATCACCATTCAATGTTATATTATTTGATCTAACGAGGGAAGGATCCCAGGTGTTACGCTCCGTTTTGAATCGGATGTATGCCATTTTGTAGATCTCAGTGAGACTAGCAAAAGCCTGAAAGAGTTTCTCCCCATGGGCCTTTGCAGTCGCTTTATGGCCTTTTTGCTGAATTTTTGACCTTTTTTTCGATCTTGAGCAATAAATCAAATAACGGATGTTTGACCTGAAATTTTGCCCATATATAGGTCTAATCATCTTTAGAATATCCTGAAAATTTCAGCTGAAAAGAATGTTTCTTTGTCGAGATATTGGATATTGAAGTAAGCTGGCATTTTGCACCTTGTCTTTAATAAGCGATGATTTTTTAATAATTTAATATCTCGACAAAGGAACATTTTTTTCAGCTGAAATTTTCAGGATATTCTAAAGATGATTAGACCTATATATGGGCAACATTTCAGGTCAAAACTTCGTTATTTGATTTATTGCTCAAGATCAAAAAAATGGTCAGAAATTCAGCAAAAAGGCCATAAAGCGACTCCAAAGGCCCATGGGGAGAAACTCTTTCAGGCTTTTGCTAGTCTCACTGAGATCTACAAAATGGCGTACGTCCGATTCAAAACGGAGCGTAATACCTGGGATCCTTCCCTCGTTAGTGAATTTAATCTGATTATTGAAGAATATCGAACAGGAAAATTAGTAACACTTATTTTTTATTATTTCTTGTTGAAAGAGCTGAAGTTATTCGCGGTTCTAATAAATAATTTCTTTTTCAATTTTTATTGGGGCGAGTAACTAACAATTAATTGAAGAGTCCTTCTCATTTTGGATAAAAATGCAATTTCTTTTTTTAACAATTCGTTTATTAATGAGAGGTGAAAGATTAATTCAAAACCACTAATAACTAGCGATCAGTGGAATCGCGTTTTTTGATTCCGAAAATTTTCGTTTTTTTGCTATTCCAATTCTGACTCTGGTGCAGTTTACTACCAATAACATGTCGTCCATTATCATTTAATCCAACATTAATTAATTGAAAAGAAAAAGAAAAAATATTAAAAAATGAAATTCCTCGTCGTTGGTCACATGTTCAGTATGATTATAAAATGATTGAAAGTCGTATTTTGTCATTGTTATATCTATTTGGTAAAATTGATCTAAATAAAATGAATTTAGATTCACGATTTTATTCAAGATTTTGGTCTTGATTCATTAGATGTTGTTGAAATAACAGCAGCACGTGAAACTAGTTTTTTGGACTGACATACCTGATTCGGATTCAGATCATTTTTCAACACCAAGACATATTATACAATATTTATGTGGCAACGTTGATGTTTATGAACATATTTAACCAATTTCAGCTGAACAACAATATTTTGAGAAAGCTAAAGCAACAGAAGAAAGAGGTCATCATCATTAGCATTACCATTTGATTTCGTTTGTTGACGTTTTATTCTCTAGTTTTGTTTGTAAACAACGAATTTTTCTTTTCATTAAATAATTCTTTCCAATAAAACGAATATTTTATTTATTGATACAATAAATTAATAATAATCAGAGATTTCATCATCGTTTCAATGAATATTTTTCAATGATAAGAATAATATCTTCTCTATTGAAGAATTTTCGCAATTCAATTATAGATCAATCAATGGTAGACTTTGATGAAATTGTTATTTTTTTTTAATCTTTATTGATTTGTCCTTTTATTTTGAACAAATATTTCTATCTTTCATTAGAAAAATACTAATTTCAATCTAACTAAGAAACTTTTCATAAAATATAACTCTTACATAGTCAACATTACGAACTAATCGAAATGAACAAACATTTCACTTGTCTTTTTCATATTTGTGGTTCAACATAATTCATTTTGAGATGGATGACAATCTTTCACATAATTATTTATTCATGGAACTATTTCCTCTATTGATCTTGACTAGATAATTAATTTTATCTAATAGATAAATCTAGATTGATAACAAAAGCATTGAACAGATAATGGCACACACTATTTATGAAAAATCTTCGTTTTCTTCATTGATAGACATTTACTTCTTGTAGACGCATAGTCCTACGCATCTTGATTAGTTTTACCAATCGATATAGCATATCGCGATATTTGATGTTACTGTTTGACTAAAGGTAGATAAAATGCAAAAAAAAGGTGGTTGTGTTTTTCTCAAAACCGGTTTTGCGTCAAAGGCCAATCTCTGGACGAATTTCTTTCAATATGTTTGGTTCTGGAGAACTACAGTATTTTTATTTGTTAGAGTATTTGATTCTCCTTCGGATGAGAGGAAGGAATTTTTTAAATAGGCTCTAGCCCTGTAGAAAATCTCGTTTTCTGGAAAACCTGATGTTTTTTCAAGGTTTTAGAGGTTTCGATGCTCCAAAAAATTGAAAAAAAAAGACAACAAAAAAAACCATCTTCCCCTCATCCGAAGGAGTACGCAGTTCTCTTTCAAATACAATGGCGCCCAACTCTACACTTTGAAGTACAGTGGAGAAAATTTGTACGCCCCGAGGACCCACTGTATCAGTTGTTGCGGCCAAGAAGATGAAGACTTAGTCGTAATCGAGGAGTCAGTCTTAATAGGCGAAACAACGGAAGTATATCGCTTGTTTTGTTTTCTTGACAATTTAATGTCTTCATCTTGCTTTTGAAGAATTAATTCACAAAAATAATGTTGTCGATGTTAATCATGAAAATGAATCAATATTTGAATGTTCCTCATTAATAAAATCATTCAGTTAAAGATAATTGACTTACGAAGGAATCGCCGGACGTGATTCAAAGCTTTTAAGCTGATATTTTACCGATAAATAGAGCTCAATGAGGCTAAACAAAGCCCAAATGGTCAAGGACTGATGGGCCTTCCTTCTCGAGTTATGGTCATTTTATTGGGTTTACCACCTATGATACGATATTCACCGAAAAATCAAATTGCGGAGTTTCGACCTGAATTTTTGCCCACATGCAGGTCTTGTAATCCTTATATTAGTCTGAAACTTTTAGTCAAAACGAAAGCGCCGTTGTCGAGATGTTTCAATCTCAAGACAACAGTACCATGTTGTATACCAGAGCTGCCAGCAGGCCGGCCTGCCAGGCCAGCAAAAAAAAGATCGTTGGACTGAAGTACCTAATTTTTCAAATCCAACAAATCTCATAGTTTTGCATTGGCAAATTATTTTAGCTGTAGCTATTAGTTTCTATTTTCCTAACGATAATCGAATAATAAGTTCTCCTACATAATAGAAAATTAATAAAAAAAGGTATTGTCACAAATTTTTCTCCCACGCAGAAGACGTAAATCAGGTCACTAAATTAGAACTGATCTAGTCTATTAGCCTAGTTTAATATAATATGAACGAATCATCCCAAACTAGAGTTTCAAAATTCATCTGGCCTGGCAGGCCGGCCTGCTGGCATCTCTGTTGTATACATACCACAAGAATCGACTTTTCTTGAAAACTTATTATTTCGAGAACAGTGCATTCGTTATGACTGAAACTTTCAGACTAATATAAGGATTACAAGACCTGCATGTGGGCAAAAATTCAGGTCGAAACTCCGCAATTTGATTTTTCGGTGAACATCGTATCATAGGTGATAAACCCAATAAAATGACCATAACTCGAGAAGGAATGCCCATGAGCCCTTGACCATTTGGGTTTTGTCTAGCCTCATTGAGCTCTATTTATCGATAAAATATCAGCTTAAAAGCTTTGAATCACGTCGGACGGTTCCCTCGTTAGTTATAATTTATCTGCTATTGTTAAGATGATAATCGGTTCTTCTATCAATGGGACAAAAGATAATAATCAAAATCTTATTGAAAATCTAAATTGAATTTCATTGAATAGAAAGAAATGTCCAATCTATGTTATTTATATCAATAATTGATGAATATCAATCAATATCTAACACAATCATCAGCTAATTCTCATTCTATATGAGATTTTTTCAAGCAAAGACGACTAAATAGATGGGAAAATGTAGATATGTATATATATATATTTGAATGAGAGCCTATAAAGATATCATTAGTGTTCAATTGATTATTTTATCAAGAAAACGTTTTTTTTTCTGAATTTTATAATACATAAAGAAAATAATAAATAGACTCAATCAAAAAAAAAAAGAATTTGATTTCGTAAATAACGAGTAGTTGATGAGAAAGAGAAAATAGATGTTTTCGGTGCTTTTTTCTGATTTGTTTTGCTTTTGTGTACTCAATTTTGAAGAAAAAATTGAAATACAATTAAATAGGAAAACGTGAAGCGTAATAAAAATCGACTACAAATGAATGACTAAGTGTCGAACAGTGAACAATGGAAGAATATGAGCTAGTAAGAATAGAATATCATTTTTTACACAGTTAATCGTTATTTTTATACATAATTAACAAAAGAAAAGTACAAATGAAAATGAATGTGTGTTCTTTCTATGTTCCGAATTCATTTTGAAGAATAATCATCGAGAAGTCAGTTTTCTTCAATCATATTTATTACTTTTGTTCGTGAATATGGTTTCTTCAATGTTGTTGGATTTTTACTTCGTGGCCGATGGCATAAATCTTCTGAGTATAATGGACACTGAATCTTAACTTGAAAATATTGATTCGATCGATGATCCATCTTCATTTCTATCATACGATCCCAGTTTCTATAATGACGATCTAGATATGCGCGTCGATTTTTGGTACCACTTATAGCCCACAACATTAGATGTCCAAATGGTATTTTCTCAAAAGGATTCTCCCAGTCGGATCGAGTTAAATGGTATTCAGGATAATCATGATAAGCCACGTTCTGAGCAAGTATATATTGTTGTTCAATTGCATCCCAACGAATGGCAATGAGGTCGAGAAATGGCCATTTACTAGTCCATTCTGTAACCCCATCAGTCCAGAGACCTGGTGCCAGGCATGGATTGTCTATATGAGTAACTTGAAGTCCCCATCCTGGAATGTCAATTATTTCGAGTCCATATTCAGCAAAATTGCTTCTCAGAGCCTTTATTTTATCTAAATCATCTTGGAGAACATCGAAATCGGCATCGTTATCATGCTCGATAAGACCACCATTTCGAACGGCGCCTAATAAAGTACCACCTTCAATCGTGTACCGAATGCCATGTTTATCGAAGAGACCACCAGTCACTTCAACGATATCGTACAGCTTGTCGACTTCAATATCATTCAGCTTCTCTTTCTCCAATCTGCTTCGCATGTTTGCATAGTAAGTAAGAAGTTTACGATCGGCATCCGTAATGGCGATAGGATTTTCCATGTTCAAATAACGTAGACACACGTAGTCGTCTAGTTAAAAAAATTCAATAAGAAATACTAATCAAGTACAAGATAGGTTCAATTCGGATTCTCGCATGAGATCTCTTTTTTCTCAAAGCTTCATACTGACATCGAAGGAATCGAAAGAAAATTCTTCAGAAATATTGAGCAAAGCTTATGTCGATTCCAATGGAATGAACGACAAGTAAATCACAAGGTGTATGCAATGTATGAAGATTTAATGGCTTAATGTAATAAGAATAAGAAGAGACGGCGAAAAATACACTCCACTCATATACTTATTTGATAGAGCAGAAGAAAAAAACCGTTTGTCGAAGTTAACTTCAATTCAACTAAATATCAATTAATTGATGATATTAAAAATGAAATTTATAGTTAAGTATTCCTTTAAAAAATCTATATAGCTATAAATACGTATGTAACTATTAATGGAGGAACTCTCTAGAATATAGAATAGCCCTTTAACTTTATATTAATAAAGCAAAACCTATACGCATAGATACCGACAAGTTAAATAGTTATCAGAGTCAAACATACACTGAATCAAACAAAAACTTCATCTAACTGGATTTTTAAATACTAAGTTTCAGTCGAATGTGAATTATGCCAGCGATGCTAAGCTGAAAGGAGAGCATCTCACACGAGTATGATAAGAATAGCAGTAGATAAAGCAGTCAATGCACATTGTAACATACGAATGTGGTAAACAAAATGTTACAAGGATATATTTTTTGGGATTTATTGTGCATATTCAAACTTTCAGATCTATCTTTTGCGGTGTATATCATATTTAGACAGCACTATAAGAAAATCACAGTCCAGAGTAGGTATTCTGTATCTGAGAAGATTTCTTTTTGCTATATTTTTGCCATCGTTTTTGCTCTCAGTTAGATGCTTAATTAATCTTCATTCGTACTCTTGCATTTTATGCCAAAATGAATACCGAGATTCATAAAACAAAATACAAAACATTCCGGAATAAAATGTACTGTGAGAACGGTTCTAATTAAATGTTTATATGGTATGAAAAGCAGAGCCTAGTATACTAGAGATCTCTTCCGTCAGTTGGTGATTCTAGAGTCGTCATAATATATCTATCATCACTTGCAACATTACCAAAGATATTATTCGCTTTTTCTAAATAATTTCTTATATGTCTATTCGTAACAAATTATATATGTATTTTTTAAAATGAACATTAACTGTAACTATAAATTTTCGTTCTAATATCATCAATTAATTGATACTTATTTGATATTTAGTTGAATTGAAGTAACTTCGTCAAATGTTATCGTCGAAGCAACAATATCATAAGCCAGTGTAACTCCAACAAGACCTATATACGTATTCATATATATATATATATATGTATATATACATATGTATATGCGTAAATTATTAGTCATATATCATAAGGAAAGATAAGAAGCTCGATGCTTAAAGTACGCAGCAAAGTAGATTGTTGATATCTATTACATTACAATGATAAAATCGTTGAGATCAAACTTCATTGTTCGTCCATTACACACTATAAAAAAATTCCTCAGAATAATAAACGGAAAAAACGTTTTTGATAGGTTATTTTACAAAAAGAGGGTTTATGAAAGTGCAGCGTATCATAAACCCTTTTTTCCGTATATGGCGAAGATAATAAACGGTTTTTAGGTTTATGACTTGGAAAAAGGGTTTATCAGATTTTTCAAAAACGGAAAAAAGGGCATGTGACACGTTGCACTTTCATAAACCCTTTTTTTTTACAGTGCAGTCTTATCTCTCGACTATGAATACTTGAAAATTGCAGTTTGTTGAATTCATTGAGAACTATTTAATATGATTGTGTAAAAACGCTAGTTCATGGTTTATGTCTCATGACTCTGCCTCGTGTTCTACGACATATAGAAAATGGTTCGAATGCATCAGCGATTGAAAAATAAGGACACTACACACTGTTATTGTCAATCTAATAAACTGTATGCATCTATCGAACTTCATGTTATATTTAGACCGAGCAATCACAAAGGTTGTTCCAATTTCTGTTGACATGTGTTACTAACACATTTGTCGTTCTTTTGTCTATTATTTTCATGTATACTCTGTAGAAATATATCGTCTACTAGGACGTAACGGATAATATCACCTTTTCTGACAATTATTCTCGTCGCTATCTAGTATGTCTTTGCACTGCGATTCGCGATACATATTCCCTGACGCTCGTATAACTTTCCTTCTTCTTGCTGTCCATCCATATGCCTTTTTCTTTATCGTTATTTTGTGACAAGTTGGATTTCCACGCTAAGTATAGCGAACTCTGATGTTTCTTGACGGATTTAGATAGAATAAATAAAGAGCTATCAAATAATGATGAAACAGTAGAAATCAAAGTAACAATAAGTCTTCGCCGGAGTCGCGCGCAAGACATTCAACAATCATCTCAATAATCATATTTTTTTTGATTATTTTCTTGTATCCTACGTGCACATATGTACTTATTCTTACTTTTACATGCACAGATAATTGTTTTTGTAATGTACAGAATGATATACGTCTATCTCTTTCGTCGAACGCGTATTGCTTTTTGGATTTCTCTCTTTTATTCTAAATGAATCAATTTTGCCAGAAAAGTATTCATATCAATAGATAGTGAATTCATTGTACGTTCATATGATGTGATGCGACTGGTTTGTTAGCTTTAACTCTAGAATGAATTATTTCTTGGAGATGAAACTGAAGAAAAAGATCTATAAATAAATATACCTATTCCATGAAATTTATTTTAATATCAATAGAGTAACCATATTTTTAAATTTAACATTTCTAAGAAAAATATGTCAAGAAAAAAACAAGCCGTTGTGTACCAAATAGAAATCATTTAAGTTAGACTTGATGTTCAAT
Source organism: Rotaria magnacalcarata (assembly GCA_900239745.1). Lineage (NCBI taxonomy): Eukaryota > Metazoa > Rotifera > Eurotatoria > Philodinida > Philodinidae > Rotaria > Rotaria magnacalcarata. The sequence goes on from OENM01000225.1 coordinate 9,504, forward strand.
CCGACGAGAATGAGTTAAGCAATAGAATCCTAAAGTCAAACACAATTCAGTCATACACAACTTGGCATCAAAACTCAAAACTGCGATCAACTTTATACTACGTCTAAAACCAACGAAAATAATCACTCAAATCGTCAACGATCTCGTATATAAAGAGACTTCGTTGTAGTCCATACAGGACGCAGAATTCTTCTAATCATAATACGTAACTTAGATATACAAAAAACAGGCTCCAAAGCCTTGGATCTGATAATGTATAGTATAGCTTAGGTGAGATAGAGTGGTACAACCAACGTCCGAAGTTTCCACATTTATTAAAGAATTATTTTACTACTAATAATTAATTATTTTCTACTCAAAATTCAATTGAAAAGGACTCCAATTGATTTGAAGTAATTATTTAGCGTCAAATTATATATTACAGTTAACTAGATTCAATTTGATTTACGCAAGCATCTGTTAATCACATTTATCTCCGTAACATTAAATGATAATAATTTTTCTATTGACAATTCGTGATTTTTTATGATGTTAAATCAACTATTCCATATCTGATCAAATTGAATGAATTTACTTCTCTATTTATTAACCTATTCATATTAATCCTATAAATACATGTAAATGGTTTAATCCTTTAGTGTCAGGACTCATATATATCAGATATGTTTTTAGTTTGGTTCGAGGTGTGGATGTACTATCCACATGATATTTGTACTATTTCGCTTTTCATTTTAAACGCTTTAGAAGATTATTCGATTCCAAATACTCGTTAATCATAATCAAGTTTAGTTGAAGCTTATTGTTGACATTTTTCAAAACAAATGAGTCCGGCGCTAAGTACTTACTGGTAATTATGGATGTATTCAGCAATTGACTTTGCATATGAATTCATATATAGTATTTGCTGATAAAAAAATGACTTTACTATCTTGCTTTAAAAAAGTTTCAATTGAAAAAAAAAAAGAAATGCATAAAATGGAATCACTGAATATCGAACAATACAAAATGAATATCAAATAGTACAATGATAAAAATAAAACGAACTAAAATTATTCAGTTTCGTTTCACTTGTGGACGTCGATAATTTTCAGTTATCACCTAAGAAATACCATATTGATCTTTACCATGAGAAGGTTTCTCAAACGTAGTTAGTGTCAAAATTCTTGCCTTTGAATACTATCGGGTCGAAAATTCGACACTTTCAACATTGACTTAAATCTGTAAAATTTCACTCTATCATGCATAGAATTCACTTCTATCTCTTTGTTATTTCCTCTTAGAAGACAATTGAAAATTATCTACGAAATATTACATGTATACTGTTGTTACTAGATAACAAATAAGAGTACTTTCATGAAACTCGCACTATTACTGACTGATAACATTTACTTATCTTATCTGCATGACGAAAAAAGCTTTCTATCAAGCTTGCATCACCAAAGGAAAAATCCAATATTTTTGAATGAAACTAATTCGAAATAATACTTTGTTTTCTTCTTATCATAGTAGATGACGTTTCAGCAGCTTGAATTAGTTTGACGCTTCTTTTTCCATGGAGATCTACATTTTAAAGATGAAGAAACGAGTCGTTTTCTTTCGCTTGAATTTTGTTCGCGAGTGTTGAGACTATGCGAACGATTACTACATGCTGTATTTTCTAAAGAAAAAGATGGTAATATGAAATGTATAGAGAATTGAATACTAACTTGATAATGGTTTCGGCTTTTTTTTCTACATTGAAAACGATTCAAAATATGCAGAAATAGCAATTAGTCAAATATCTTACTTGCAATAATTTTATTCAGCATAACGGTTGTATTAGTAAATCGAAAGAGTTGCTTGTTATCATTGCTATATCCAAGAGAGAAAGGTAATGTTGCGCGAGAAAGTTCGTAGGTATTCTTCAAATCTTTAATGGTTTTTCGCGATTCACTCGATGATCTATATATGCCATTCTAAATATAAACTTATTATAGTACACTATTTACTTGTAAATTGAGTTGCATTAAATACTAGCAATGATGACAAACCAATGAAACCATGCTGAAGTGTATTAATTGTCACCAATTTAAATCTAAAATTCAATTTATGGAAGCAAAAAATCGTTTTATTTGTCACATAACTGCAAAGATAATTTACGTGATTTTTCAATCTCTAAAATGCTCGGGCGTTAAACCAATGGAAAACGGATTCTCGTCCAGAGAATTACTATTTGCATTATCTAATTGAAATTTATAAGGATGCAAGTAGTATTGATCATCAATGAGTACTGTTATAAGAGCTACTTCAAGAAAGTAATTTTCAAGACTCTTTGGAAATTCAGAATTGCATGCAAACTAACAATTATTTGAAAATACAGTACTCCAAATTACATTTTTATATCTATACCTTGATAGTAACAATTTTCTTATCGTCAACATCATGAATATAACGTGTTGATTGTGCTTTATTTGCATTCATACCGTCACGAGGAAAATAATTCGTTTTTATATCGAGCATCAAAGGTTGACTTTAAATCTTTTGATAAAATCAACTGCTAATTAAACACACTATTGACAACAGCATAATGTTGGCCTCAATAAAACAAAACATGAATCTGTTTCTATCAAATATTGTTACAAACAATGAAATATACTAGATGATTCTATTGTTAAACAAAAGACATAATAAGAGTTTCGAATAATATTACACCTACTTTGATTTGAATTTACTGGAAGAGTTTCACCATAATTAGTTGATATTTGTCGGCCGTTGACATTATCATTCATTCCATCAGCAATGTTTTCATGGATACGATAGTAATCAGTGTTTGTCGGAGAAGCTAGTCTATAAATACAACATAAATCAGTCTTATTACGCTAGCTTTTTGGCATGAAAGATTAAGTTTACTCTCTAGCATCTGTTCTATTATTCCATGGCACGCACAAAGTTTTGCTAATCTAGGGATAAAAAGTCTATAAATGGTAAAATAATATTAATTAACAAAATGAACTTCAATATATTCGTTGAATGTTTATTAAACAAGTCGTACAATATGAGAAGTGATATAAAGCTAAAAGAACAGATTGGCACAATGAAAACATAAGAAAAGGAAGTTTCTTTTATCATCTTTATTATTTTTTATCAATATTTATTCAAGTTTCTTTCACAACTTGCTTTCCAGTATCACAATGACTAATGTTATCTATGAATTCTTCCTTCTTTGTTTTGATTCATTTTTATCTTTGTATTGTTGTTTGTTTTACACCGGCTATAATTTTTCCTGTTGCTTTTCCAATGTGCTAGCAACCATGGCCTGTCTGAACATTTAAAGCGAATAGAAACAAATTATAAAAATAACTGATCTTTTCCCATGATTTTGCTTTTCTTACGTCTTATCATCGCTCACAGAATCAGCTGTTACGAATTGGTGAGTCATTTTGACATCGATGAGAAAGAGAACACAAAAAAAACACATTTTTGTCAATCATACTCATTTTCTTGTTTATTAGTCACAATATTGAATTTATTTATTTACGTATGCAATTTAATAGTTAGGCTTCATTGCTCTACTATGAATCTATGAAGAAATATACTAAATCATTTATATAAAACAAATTTTGCTCAATGAACTATCAATTATTAATTTTTCTTTTTTTTGTTTTTGTTATAAATAAACTGATAAAAATAATTCAGCTCGTATTATAAGTTCTAAATATTTAAATAGAATGTGCAAATACTGATACAATGATTTCGAATTCCGAATTGTAATTTTTTTTATTAGTTTGTTAATTCTATTTATAAAGATTGATTGATCTATCGTTGTTTTTTCCCCTATCTGCCTCGTTTATGTGCATATTGATCTGCAAAAACATGGATCATGAACGACAATTACTTGTTCGTCTGCCCGTTTGTTTAATCCTTGTATAAGAGTTTTGATCTTTACATAGCGTCAAAGAATAGACAAAGGATGCAGAAAGAACGGGCAGGAGCAAATTTGACCTCTGAACAACCTTTCGACCACCACCACCATCACCACCAGTACGAATATATGCGCACACACACACACACACACACAAGAGAGAGTAAGAGTGCCCCAGTGAGGAGAAAGAAGATGCAGAGAAAGTATATACACACGGACATACACACATGCGCAGCAGGAGAGTTACAGAGGACAGAGACAGCACAGAATGGATAGATGAACGGACGAACGAACAAATGGCTCGACCACGAACTTTCTCTCTTCTCTTGCCGTATGTGTGTTCTACGTGCATTGATACTCTGATAGCATAGGAGAATAAGAGAGAGTGCAAGAGAGAGCCGTTAAAGAGAAAGTGATCGACGCAGAATCCCTTCACGGCAGCACTCAGCACGCTACTACAGCACAAATTCTCTCTCTTCCCTTTTTTCTTGCTACGTGCCCGACGACGGCGTCCAGAAGATTCTGTTCGTCGTCGACGACGGCGTTGAGAGTTCTCATTTTTTTCTCTTCATCACCACCCTCAACACCAAGTCTCACAACACACGGGCATACAAATTTACACATACAGCATTCAGAGAGGTATAGAAGAACACGAAAGAGACCCTGTGTGCTTTGGATTTTTCGACACTCTGACAGTCAGTATGTCGAGGAGAAGCCGAGAGATGAACTTTACATATAGAGCGAGTACGTGCGTGCGCTTCTGTTACATGATCTGGAAAGAAGGGAGAGAAGAACGAGATATAAAATAGGTTTTCGGGATGACAACGATAGTAAAAAAAACGCGCAAAAAAGAGAGAATGCGATTTTAGGGGGTTGTCCTTCTATTTTTTTTTCTTTTATCTATAACACACGCACCGGGTTTAGCAAGTAAGACGTAGAAAGCTAGAAGAAAGAGAACAACAAGAATAGAAATAGGGCGTTGACTTTCGAGCTTTCGTGCGGGACGTGCATGTGCATGAAGGTTCTTCATTTCTTCATGGGCTTTAGTTTTCTTTATGGAGCTGCCCTATAGCATCATTCAGTAAAGCCATTATCTTCAAATTCTCTTTCTTTTCTTCATACAATGTATCTACGTGTGCTAATTCCCAGACTGAGTTTCATTGAGTGCAGCTATTACGTTATTATTAATATTTTATGCTAGAATGTATAATCTTTACCATAATCAAAAGGTTATGATTTTCATATAGATGACAGTGAGAGCGAAGAAAAAACTAAAACATTTTGTTTTTAATTATTACTGCGTAAATACATTTAATTTATCTATGAGAAGAATTGGCTGGGGAGTAAAACAGAGCGAACGAGAAAAGAAACGTACTTCTAGTGTCGTTCTTTATGACTGTCTTCATGTGTATTGCTGTATAGTAAGAAAAAAAGCAACAGAATTGGTTTAATCCAATGCACTTTAGTGAAATAGAATGTATGAATCGTAAGAAGAAGGTTTCTGTATTATGTTCCATCAATGTACATATTCATTGCATTCTCTTATGTTGTTTTCTTTTCTTCTATGCATCGCTAAATATAAAAAAAGCATTCCCATACAAGTATATACATATATCGATATACATATATATCTATATATGGACGATGTCCAATTTTTTTTGTTCATATCCTTCTTCGTCTTGCCCTTTTCTTCATTGTGAAATTCTTATGCTTCTTCGTCTTCTTCTTCTTCTTTTTTTCTTCGTCTCAAACAACTACCAATAGACCAGATGTTGTTGGCGTCGAAAAAGAGATTTGAGTCAGTGACAAGCGGGCGGACGAAAGGAAAAAAAGGGGAGAAAAGTCGTCGCTCGCCATTATCATTCATAGGTAGTGTAGTAGTAGTAGTCCGCCAGGAAGAAAGATTGTATGTACAAACATACACACGCACGCATAGGCATACACGCGTAGCATATGCACAAAAACACATAAATCGTCCGTTCAGCAGCCGTCCAGCAAATGTTTTCTCTGTTTTTTCTCTCTCGTGCGTCCTTCCTTCCTTCCTTTCCTTCAAAATTTAGACGGACACACATAAACCTCTTTTCTCTGTACATAGATCCATTGACACCAGAACGTCGAATCGTGTATTTTGTAGACAACGTTCGCCTATTTCTCTCTCTTCTTCTTCTCTCTCTCTTGCCTTCTCATCGAACGACGACGTCGAAGAACCGGCAAACTCCACATATAAGTTCACATTCTTATGCTGAACCGCTACTGACCGCACACAAACAAATTTATACGAAGGCAAATATTATGGACTCGGCAGTAGTATCAACGGTAATTGAATTTGATCTTCATTATTTTTTTCCTAAATTTAACTATTTATTTTGTTCGTAGAAATCGAACGTATCACAATGGGATGCTGATACTGTTGTTTCTTGGCTTCATGAATCCAAATTTGGCGCATTTGAAAAAGTTTTTCGAGGTAAACAACAAACGCTAAATCACCATTTTTGTAGTACAAAAAAAAACCCTCCGATCAGAGCAATCTAATTTTGTTTTTTTTTCTTCTATTCGCGAAGGACAAAATAAAAGAGATATTATCTCATGTGTTGATTTTGATGATGAGAAATGTAATAGAAATAGAATTTTTTCCTCTATCCCATGTCATAAATAATCGTGTTTATTTATTATGTTTTGCCTTCGGATAATTTAGACAACGAAATTGATGGTCCTACTCTTTTGAAACTTAGTGAATCAATGGTTGTTCGTCTATTTCCAACCATAAAACTTGAAATACAATTTCTTGATTTATTACAAGCACTTAAACAACGACACACTGTTGAAATGAATTCGAAAAAAACACTTCCTTCATCATCTACACCAACAACAAACGGACATAATGGTAATCGACATTCAGCAGCTCATCAAATAGCAGCACATGTTATTGCTTCATCGTCATCATTTGATAATGGTATTGAGCAATCATCTAATTCGAATTCACCAATTCCAACAGCTACAAATGGTCATCATCATTCTCGAACGTCGTTTTCTGAACGATCGCAAATTCCACAACGACTTACACCAAAAGGTCCACCATTAAAAACACTTAAACGTGAACCAAAATATTTTTCAAGTCCAGCCATGAGGTAAGACGAAACAACGAGAAAGTCTCACATTTTTCTTTTCCCATTCTTTGTAGTCTTCAACAAAATGGAGATACAAATGAAAATGATACAAAACATACATTTCCTCATGTATATAAATTACCACAATTTCCAGATACACTCCGTTTAGCACTCGCTTCACAAGATGCAAGTGCATTTAAACTCCGTACATATTATCGAAATCTTTTAATCTCATCTATTTACGATGATCTCACTCGTACATATAATCTTTGGTAAAAATATTCAGTTTTATTAGTATCATTTAGAATATAGATTCGTTTTCTTCAGGTATCCAAATGCTCGGCAATATAAAACTGTAGCTTCGGCACTTGTTAAAGCTTATCCGTTTCTTGAAACATCAACAGACGGTGGTGAAGTAAGTGAAAATGAAATTTTTTGTTTTTATTTTTAGCTGAATTTCTAAATGGTTAGGGCGCATGGATTGATGGAATCAAAGGAAAATTTAAACGTGGACGACGTACAGTTACATCTTATGTTGATGTAGCACAATCAATGACTGGTGAAAATGGTTATGATCGTATGTCCGGTGATGAAGAATTAGGCGAAGAAAAATTAGCACAAACATCGAACGGACAAAAACGTTCACGACATGAATTTGAAGTTGATTCCGATGATGGTCAATATGAATCTGGTGAAATGCCGACTAATGGAAAAGATGCTGTAAATTTTAATTTTTTTTTTTTGTGAAATATTCATTTTTTTGATTGATTTTTGGAAATATTTTCTATAGGATCAAACAAGTGATAATAACGATGAAATCGACGACGATGAAGCTAATCGTTTACGTGGCTGTATAACAGCAATGCAAGAAACATTAGCAGCAACAGATGATCCTGATATTTCACTTATATCTGATTATTTTAAAGAAACATTTGAAATACGACGAAATTTTGTTAAAACGCATAATACAACTGAAATTCTAACCGAATATCCAGCATTACAATTACATTCATGTGTTCGTATTGTTTAATTTTCTGTTAGTAAAATCTTATTTCTTCTTTTTAGTTACTTGCTGATTTTCATATGCAAACAAACATTCCTATTCAAACTGTTTTAATACATAAACTTCGTTCAATATCAAAACCAATCATACGTCTTGCAAAAGAAACAGGTTGTGCTCCAGATATACTTCTTTCTTATCATACAATTCTATCTCAACGTCCACAATTAGAGCAAAGTAACTATTCGATTTTATTATTTATTGATTTATTGTAATGTTTTTGTTTTATTTTATAGTATTAGCTGATACATTCGCTATTTTAATTGTTGCATGTTATTTTGGTGAATATCAATTTTTACTTATAGCATCAGATAAAGTAAAAATTTAATTTTCTATAAAATCTCATTACTATGTTCTTCTTCTTCTTCTTCTTCTTCAAAAAAAAAAGGATACACAATCTCCATGGCCAATAATTCGTGGTGAACATCCCGCAACAATGTTTTATGATGGAAAACCCTCATCAGTTGCATATAATATTGAATTAGACTACGTACAATTATTTCATCGACCATTAACAGATTTTTTAACAGCAATATGTACATTATTTGCAACATATACAGTTTTTGAAATAACCTATGGTAAACTCGAAATGACATTATCATTTATTGATTGTTTACTTCGTGATAATGTACATTCACCAACACGTTCACCACAAGTACTTGAATTAATAAACGAGCTCAACAGTATGAAAAATATGTAAAAAAAAATCATTTTCCTCTTTGTTTTTGAGTTCGTTAAACACCAAAAAGAAACAATAAAAAATAGAGAATGAACACAACAACAAAAAATCTCAAACTTTGTATACATATCAACTTTTCTTTTTGTTTGTTTGTTTGCTTTTTTGTTTGTTTTTTTTTTCTTTACTACAAAAAATATGAGTAATCTCTTTTTCTTTTCTTTTTTTCTCATTGAACATCCAACTGTATGTGTGTATATATATTTTTTGGATATGATCGAAAGAAAAAAAAACAACAAAATGTGGTTTGTTTGTTGATTTTCTTTTTAAATTTAATCTTTTAAACGATGAATTATGATAATAGCAATGAAATAGAGAAAACTAATTAGAATGCCAAATAGAATTCCAATTAGACGATATAGATTACAATTAGGTAGTAATTGAATAATTGTTTGAGGCGTTTCAGAAAAATCACTTTGTGTTATAACATGACCATTTGACGAATGAATTATTGCGTATAAGGTAAAGCAAGATGCAAGAAGATAAAATAAACTTAATAATGAATATAAGATTTTAATAGAATATTGAGCTTTGATTGATATTGTACCAAGTAAACGATTGAGAAGAATATAGATTTCAAATGAAAATGAAATCCATATTAATATATAATAAAAAAGTATCGATGAATGATCAAAACCAAGAAATTCATTTAAATATGTTTGACATGATGAAATTTTTATTTCAGATAATGTAAGTAAAATAATTATACATATAAAACGTATTATATGTAATAGACCTATTGAATGAGTTAAATAGGCAGTTAACATGATTTCTGTTGTTATGTGTTACATGTGAATAGATACAATATTTTAATTAGATTTGAGAAAATACGAGCGAAAAATATAAATTCTATTATAGAAAGTGTTTTCTTTATATTATTTTAATAAGAACGCTGTTACTACTTACCGATAATTCTGTCGTTGATATTTATCTGAATAATATTGTTTTTTTCGTACGTCGATTAATTGAACAAAAAAAAAATGAAAACATCACCATTTCCTTTTCTTGTTTTATCGATTCGATTTTTTTTTCTATTGATCTTATTTCATAAGGTAACTAATAAAGATTTCGAGACGCCCAAAGTTAAGCTGATATTATTACCGATCGATCGATGGCATTGCCTCAACTTTGCTTTCAATGTTCTCATTGTATGAATTGTTTGCTCGAACATGAAAAAAAATGAATTGCATTTAAGACAACAGACGATCGCCAAAACAGGCATCATACAAATACATTTGTTGTTTCGTTTTTCTTGTTCGATCTCGAGTGTTTTACTAATATTTCAGATTGACAAATTGCCTTTAAACTGTTTTTCTGCTATGTTCGAATGAAGCTCTTTTTTTCTTCATTCATTTATTTTTTATTTTTTTATTTTCATTTGAACAAATTATTCGTCATGTATGCACGTAAGGACATTCCAACTGTGTTGCCCGATGCAGTTCTACGTTGCCGTAAATTGCAGGCAGCAGCTAATATTGAATTAGATTCCATGGAAAAAACGAAATTTCGTCGGATTAATAATCTCGATTGGCAACAACAAACGTTTCAACGAACAATCACTGAACGACATAAGCGATGGAAAATTTATGATCGTGCATTTCGTATTAAGTTAAAACGAGAATTAGGTGCTGATTTAGCTGCAGCATTAAGACTTCGAACACAAGAAGAAGAAGAAAAAAAATATCTTTACGAACAAGAATTTATTGAAAAAGCATGTGGAAATCGAAAACAAGATGAATCAAATAGTGACACTGAAACTGAATCAGACAGAAGTCCTTCTGTTTTTATTGAACATGTTGCTAAATCAAACAGTGCTCATCCCAGTAAGTTCTTCAATCATTCGATTCATTTTTTCTATAAGCAAACATTTTATTGATTTTTTCAATAGAATCTTTTCAACCAAAAGTACCCACTATCAACGTATCGAAATCTGCTGTTGCTAAACGTCGTGGACAAAGTGCTGGAACGAAAGTTAGCCATTCAACATCGATAACGAATGAAAAACGGAAACCGTCACCTCGACGACCGCGAACAAGTCGTTTTGATAAAGAAGTTCAAGATGATAAAGATCCAGTTTCAGGACTTGCAGATGACTTCGGTTCTGTTCTATTTCGAATATTATCGAATATTGCTGCTACACCTGATTTAGATGATGATTTTACAATTAAAAAACGTGCATTAGAAGCTCGTGAACGTCGACTTATTCTTACACAAGATGATCGATATTTTAATCTCGTTAAAGCACTAGCACCTCAACGCTCATCGAACGAAAAAACGATTTTTGATGTCGATGTCGATTATGATGCACAGAAAATATATTAGAAATTTGTATCATCTTTTATAGTTCCTAAGTGGAAATGTTTGCTTTTTTTTTGAAAATGATGTACACATTTATATAAATATCTGACCAAAGTATTAGTTAAGCAGTATGAATATGATAAATTTTACAATCATAAAGCTCAGTTTTCTTTTTGTCATAATTTATTTTTCTATTAAAGAATTTTATTTTATTTTTGTCTAAAAAAAATATTTTGTTCATATCTAGAACGAAACATTCTGTACATTCAAATGTCAAGACGCGTCTGCCGTCTATATGTTAGTTCCTTACATTAATACAGTCTCAGTCATAATGTTTGTTCATTATTTCTGAATTAAATTCAGTGAGTTACACAGAAGAGAAAAAAAAAACATTTAAAAAAGCAGTTTAAAAAAATTCCAAGTTCCTGCAAGTTTTAAATGTAATTGATACAGACATAGATTATAATTCAAATATATCGAATTGTGCACCATATGAATAGTTTATGTTTTCAATTTGATAGTTTATTAGTAAGACGACAATTCATCCGACCTTGATCACTTGAAATTCGTTCACTTCGAGTATTTGATCTTCTCGTGCTAGATGAACTGTCAAAGATGCGTGAAATTTTGAGAAGTGTAAGTGATTATTCCAACAGGAAAGAAACACTAGGCTTCCACTTGAAGTCGTCCACTCGAATTGAAAAGATCTCTGAGTGAACGAGCCCGGAAAATGTTACTCATATTGATTATCTTTTCGTATATCCTTTTGAAATGTTACTAACATTTGTTTTAAATAAAAAAATTATTTCTCGTTTTTTTCTTCTTCTATGAATTGTTTATTTGCCGTTCTCGTTCGTAATCAACACAAGCCATAGGAAACGTTTCTCGAGACATTTGAGACTTCGTCATGAGTAAATTTACAGCATTCAAAACTATAGTTAAAATATAAATGCATTTACACGCTATGATCTGAATGGTTACTTTACGATTGAATCATGCATTAGCATGGAACAAAGAGACAATCACTAATGAATAATTAGGTTGTCGTGGAGTTTAAAAAAGATGAATTACTCATTCACATTCATGGAATCTCAGTATTTGTTAGGTACTGACATGAGTGACTAGTTTGAGTCGTGACTCATACATTCACTGACAGTAGAAGAGAAAGGCCTTAAAGTAAAATTTTGTCATAGCTACAAATCGACAATAAATATGCTGTTAGCTGATTTCTGCCACATAATAAATAATTTCTTGTTTTATTATCACACTACTAGTTGTGTGTTTTTTAAAGTTTTTTTTCTTCTATTTAACTTTTCAATATACAAAAACAAAAGAGAAAAATCACGGCAAATACACACAATTTTAATATATTTCTCAGTGCATACATTTCACAAAGATAATCTTCTACAAAAAGTACTGAATAGATATACTGTACAAAAACCGATAAATGACCACAGAACAAACAAAAAAAAAGGAGAAACTTACAATCACGAATCAAGGCACAAAAAGGAAGACTACATAAAGAAAAGAGCGCATCATCTATAAAAAAAAGAAACAAGTCACTAGGTATCACTAAGTGCCAAACGGACGCATTCTTCAGGTACTTGTTCAAGTGCTAAAATAAAAACAAAATATTTACATGCATTCAATTTTTGTTCATATTTCTTACATGAAAGAAAAGAAGTGTTTCGTCCCATATCCATGACAGCTTGCGAAGCAGCTTGACGTAGTTGTACAAGTGCCATTGAATTTGCCCTCCATTCATTTAATGAGCGTAGAAATTCGTCTGGCGACTCGCATGTGACTGTGTTTTGAAATGCATCGAATATACGTTTTAATACAAGTGAATATGGATAAAAATGCCAGGTTTTTCTTGTACGATCAGCAACATATGCACGAAATAGTGCATAGAGTGCTTCGCGTGATCGACTTGCTGCTGGCATAGTAGGTATACCATCGACAGGTAAACTTGTTTGATACTGTGAAATTTTTTGTTGTAACTGTTGTTCTTCTTGCTTTAGTAGATCAACTTCTGCTTTCATGTCGTCACGCATTTTTGCAGCTACTTGAATTTGATTTGCAGCTAAGAATTAAGGATGATTTGTCTTGAGAAATAAATATAATTGAGTAAAAATTTACTTACTACATTCAAGCATTTGTGCTTTGCTTATTTTCGCATTGGTTGCATCGTTTAATTCTGGAATGAGATAACGGATATTTTCAAAACCATTCTGAAAATAGGAATTCGAAAACAAAATTTTATTTTGAAAAAAAACAAAAAACGACTGAATAAATACATACTTTTATATTTCGACGCCGTTTCGTCTCCGCATTTTGTCCACCACTTGAAGATGACGATGGCGATGAATCGTGTGTCTAAGAAATCAATTAGAAATTTTCATATTTTGGAGAAATGCAGCTTATCGAATAGTAATTTCAAGACTGAGGTACTATTGATTATTCGGAAATAAGCAAAAACGATTAGACAGACTCTACAGATCAACGGTTCACTCTTAAGACAGTTAAAATCTATTGTATGCTATCAATAGATATCTCTCGTAGTCAGTCACACAGAAAAATCGAAGAACATAATTTCGCGAAGAAATTCTACACTGAGACAGATCAATTTGACCTTGAAAACAACACAGAAGTTTCAACCGAAGAACGCTGTCTTTTGACGAGGTATCGAATTTCCAAAAACATTCTCGGTCATCATTGTTATGATAGAAATATTGAATTATTCTAGAAATTCAATTTGACAACAACAAAAGCAGTATTAGGATATGGTGAAGTTCTTATTTCTGATTTTTCGGTGCAGATTTGAATTAAAGATCGTCGCTCGGCTTATGGAGTCAACACATGTAAGACTTTTACTAGTCTCATCGAGATATTCATGTAGCCTATATATAATTGGAAATTTCATTTCAACAAATAATAGACTGAATAAGTTTGATGTCTTCTCTATGATGAAAATTTACCATATCTCCATTGAAAAAGATCATGTCGTTTGACGTGGCTACATTCTGATTGTTTGTTAGCGAAGAAGATGAAGTAGAATATTGTTGCTGTGGAAAATTTAAAGGTGCTTCTTCGGAAATTATACGAGACATACTGGTCTGCATTGTATTTCTTCTATTTGAGGGAGCATTCAAAGTGACTTCATTTGGATTGATTAAATTCTAATTAGAATAAAATTATAAAGTAAATGTTTTTAGATAAAAGATTTTTCTCTACTCCAATTTGATTATTGTCATTATTCATTGATAATTGTTTTATTTGTATTTGTGACTTTTTACTCGATTTTTTTGTTTGTTTTACAGTTGAGTTTTGCTTTTGTTGGCTAAGTTTTCTTGCTGGTGGCATTGCTAGTGGTGGACTTCGTCTCTGCTTGAGAAGATCAACAAGAGTTGACGATTGCTGTGGTTTGCAAACCGATAGATCAGATTGTTGCCGTCTCATGTCATTAGATTTAAGGGATATAGGTGCTTGTGAATTATTCATGATAATATTAGTTGACGGTGATACAGATATATTAGTAATAGGCATCATTTCTTCAATATTCTAAAGAAATAAAACGGAATTCCAACGCTAAAAAAATCTAGGATCATTCACATTGACATTCAATTTATTGTTATATTTCATTGGTTTAGACGCATTTTGTGTATAAGAATGGAATGATCGTTGTGGTGGAACTTGTTGATAGTGTACATTATTGTACATCGTTATTGAATTCATATTATTAGGATTCATCTGAACATTATTCTATTTAGGCAAAACGGAATAAATAACATTTAAAGAACATAAAATTGACTTACATTGGAATTATTTTGGTTTAAAATACTGTTTTGTTGTTCAATGGTTAAACGTGGTCGTTCCGTCGCAACAGAAACCAATGTTTGAAAATTACTTAAATCTTGTTGTGATTGTGATGGTCCATCTAATGTGAAATCTGATTGATTTTGATAATGATTTAATCCTGATAGCTAAATTGAAAATAATTAAGAATTTATAAAATATCAAAAGAGATTTCTTGTCTCTTAGAGAACATTTTATTATAGAAATGAAATTGTATATCATGCAATCAAATATGAATTTCATGTATTCAGTTTTTAAGTCAGTAAAACCTAATTAACGTCGATAGCAAAAAGAATACAGTGAAGCATCTATTTTTTCCCCTAAAATAAAAGTCTATTTATCTCAAATAGTCAACATGCGGCTATCCGAAAGTTAATTGATAAATTCTAGGATACTAACTGTCTTTTTTATGAGTGGCATGAATACAAATAGCACATTCGATCTATCGTAATGACATCAAATTTCTATTTTATTTTGCGATTTCTCTCACAAATCTCCCTATGGATGTTAATAATGCTTTGAATGTAAATCATCGAAGAGATTAGTCTATGCAAATTTACATAGCAGAGTGACCCGATCTTCTGAAAAGTAAGGAAAAATTCTGAAATTTTAAGTCCTTTCTGAATTTCGTACTATATTCTGATTTTTCGTGATTTTAATACTTTCTTTCCGAATTCGAAAATATTTCACATCCCCGTTTTGCTGGTGTACTTCAGCATAATTATAATACATTACTATTATAGATGTTTATTGCGTCAAATTTTTTTTTCTCAATTATCCTATGATAATTTCTGACTTGTATAGGGAACTTCAGTTACAGTGATGCACTAGAATTCGATAAATTTCTTTTCTTGATTTTGAGATTCTCGCTTATGAAACATTCTACAAATAAAAACTGCATTATCTACTAGATGATATTGATATGGTTGAATTTGATTTTGAAGAGACATAAAGCGAAGCGCATTAATTACCGAAAGCAACATCATCTCGAAAAATAAAGGAAACAGAGAGCTTTTCGTACAGATTGGTTATTCATTGATAAATATTCATCTTTATAGTGATGAAACTTTGAAAATGAAGTAATTACTAGTCAATAAAATAAATGTAACGAAGTATTTAATGCCATCATCTTAATACAGAAGTCACTATATCACAAAAAATGATCTTTCTGATAAACTTCTGATATTCCTAAAAACATTTCTGACCGTTTTCTGATTTTTATAAGAAAAACTCGGATTTTTGAATTTTCGATCTGGCCACCCTATTACAGAGTATAGAAAAGTATCCTGAACAAACTTCATATACAAGTTGGCACCATGAAAAAAGAAGATCAATAGTTGTAACTGATCATACGAAAAAGGACCAAAACTAATAAAAAGTCATCGAATTCGCAGAATTCTATTGATTTTCAAGTAAACTAATGCTTGTTTCTCTTTCGAACTTCACACATTATAGACAGCACTATCTTACGGAATCATTATTGCGCCGCATACTAAAGTCATCATCTAGATTAAAACAAAAACCATAAAAATAAACATAAAAACCAAAATTAAACTTTTTACTTGTTAATCCTGAATCAAATCCATCGAAAAGTGTATGAAAATCAAAATAATATTGTCCCATTACAGGCTGATACAAATCTGGATTACCCCCAAGTGCTAAGAATAAAGAAAAAGAACATCTTTTTTTTTTTAGAAATTTTTAAAATAAATTCAATAGACAAGAAAACAAAATATGATCGCGGTTATGCAACCATAGAATTAATGAGGAAAATACAAAAAGCGATTAGTGTGTTCTTTTTTTTTTGGACGTTTAAATATATGGATGATCCTAGTTAAATCGACTAGCATAAATATGCGAGCATTCATAGAAAAAAAAAACAATACACATAGACAAACATTTATATGAATAACAACCAGTTACCTGAGAATGGAGAATCTACAATATCGAATATGCAGGAAAAATCAAAAAACAATAATAACAAGAAAAAACAAGAAAATTATTTTGTTGAGTATTCTTGCCCGAAATAATGTAATTGCGAACTCGTAATTTCTTTATCAATTAAGAAAAATTTACCTGCGTCTTTATCATTGAATGTATTTGTTGTTGAAAAGAGTAATTGATCTTCAATTAAATCAAGTTCATCAAATAAAGCAAACGTGTCTGGTGGTGGTGGTGTTGCGATACGTCGCAAACATGGATTGATTTTTGGTGTACGAATTTCACTGATATTACCCAAAAGTCGTCTTATTTCATCACTCTGAAATTTAAATATGAAAATTTTTTTCTCTAATGAATACAAAAACAGCCGTACTGAGATATCGATTTCTACTCGACGTAAAGCTGTTTTAGAATTTAATCTCCATTTAATATATTCTCCTTTTAAACCATTGAGAATTTGTTGTTTCAATTGATGATTTATTTGGATCTAATCATAAGAATAAAAGAAGTTTTCAACAATCTATTCTATTTTTCCGAATAAATACCGTGGATGCCTGGGAATCAAGCGGGGACGCAAATTGACAAACAAGTGATTTTATTTTTCGAATATCTAAATAAAACAGAAATCTGGATAAAATAAATGTAATCGATTTCTCTTATTGACTTACATTGTTGATGCCATGTTCTCCAAATGACATTATTTAAACGTATTTTATCTTGGCATTCAATACGTGAACCACGGAAATTTTTCCATTTTGGTGATGTTAAATTAGATCTAAAAACTAGTCCATAGAAATAAGAAAAAAAAACAACAACATGTGTTGATTACCTATAAACAGTATTAATAACGCGCAATAGAGAAACAAGACTAGCAAATCGACCGTTAAACTCAGTATGACGTTCCGTTTCACCTTGGGCTGTATCATTAACGATAGGCAAACCTTGAGATGTTAATGGTTCACTTGGGTTTGGTATTGGTGATGGACATGGAATATCGATTGGCTAGAATAACAAAAGAATTATGAGGAAACAAATAAAAGAATTTAGCTTTTTTATACTTCATTATCATCGATTCTTGATGTCATAAATTGTCCTGAGTACAAAGATTCTTTGACCTCGCCACGACAATTATTCGAACTCGAGCCTTGCTCAAGTTTGATTCGTTTTGCAGATCGCGACATGATTTTTCTTCACATAAAATAATACGAAGAAGTTTTTGTTTTCCCACCAACTTATGCAAACAAAACGAAGGGTAATATGTCTTCGATAGCTTCCTTCTGAAGATTAGCTTATCAAATTGCCTTTCCATAATTCGTATCGATCATAGCGACATTAATCATTTCTTTTATAATGGGTCTTGTCGAAGACCAATCGAATACTTGTTTTGTGGATGAATCATCAAATAGTGACTGAGTCGAACCGAGTCGAGTCGCGTCGAAAAGAACATGATCATCATCATTTTATATAATTGTGTGATAACGATGACCCGATTTTGTGTTACTTTTTTATTAATTATATCATTGGTGAATGCTGATGTTTATCTGCATTTTCCACCGGGCTCGAACGATCGAGTTAATGAAAACACAGCAAATCGTGCCAATGAAAATAATGCATTTAATTCTCAAAATAATAATAAAGGTGGTTACAATGTTCCTGATGCTACTGCTCAGCCGTATGGTACAAATGCATCACTTCAATATTATCTTGTAAGTCTATGAAACAATAGAAAACCATCTTATGCCAAAAATGATCAGTAGAATTTTATAAATTTACTATTTTTTCGATATGTTTGATATTATCAAGTTTTTATTGATGCCTCAAAACGATGAGTTATCAATTTATTTCTGATTCATACATTTATGAAAAATATGATAGTATACTACAAAATAAACAAGCGGGTACATTGTTTGCGATCGAATATGATGGGCGTTTGATTATGACATAGGGAGATAGTGAATCACGTTAATTATGAGTAATAGTAAAACCAAGGGGGAAAAGGCGAGACTCCCGTACTCCAGCATACTCCCTGTACTCCCAGGCGATACGATAACAATTCTTCGAAGAGTTTTAGCACTCTTAAGTCTACTATCCACCTGTGTTACGGTATACTAGTGGGAGTACAGCCAGCCTCAATCTATCTGGCAATAAGGTCAAAATACTTCCTTTTATTTCATTCATTTGAAATTTTGGAGTACAATGAAGTATTTTGGCCTTATTGTCAGATAGATTTGGGCTGGCTGTACTCCCACTAGTATACCGTAACATAGGTGGATAGTACACTTAAAAGTGCTAAAACTCTTCGAAGAATTGTTATCGTATCGTCTGGGAGTACAGGGAGTACGCTGGAGTACGGGAGTCTCGCCTTTCCCCCCTTGAGTAAAACGCACAAAAAAAAGGAAGCTACGATTGTATTTTACGAGGGAACGAACTGCACTCTTATCAGTAGTTTGAACACATATTAGATCAATGTGTAAGTATTGCAAGACTAGCAGAAGTTCACATGACCAACAATAGCATATGATAAAAGTCTCAACTGAAAACGATGTTTCTTAGTCCTGTCAACACAAATTTTCTTAGTAAACTATTGCCTATACTAATGTAGCACGAACAAATTCTACTTGATTCTTATAATACTTAAAATTTTTAAATAGCAATTCTTTCAAAGCGGTGCAACCGGTAAGACAGTATTACGTTTTGTTTGGACTAATCAACATGGTTGTGGTGGCAATGAAGAGACAAATCCAACTAAACAAGTATGCGGTCTTATTCTTCAATATATGTGTCAAGATGATGATATCCATGAAAATGATCTTGGTAATGAATAAAATTTTAAATCGAAAATCTGCTTCAAAATTTTCTTTCAGATAAATTTCGTAATGGAGTCAACACAGTATCTCAAAAGTATACACCAACAAAAACATCTGATGCAGCAGGTAAATTAGCTGATGTTAAAACAACAAGTCGACTTCATGAATCATGGAATTATTATGATCGATGTTATAATCGTGAACGAAACAAAGGTGAATTTCATCCGTATTCTCGATGTTAACCGTGTGTTTTATTTCATAGGACTTTTCACGGCTGATCAAACTTTACAAGGTAATGGAGCTATTTACACGCGACAAAACAGGGCAGGTACCAAATACGGTTATGAATGTCCTGAAGAACGAGATTATTGGCCTTATATTAGTCCATGGGCTGATATAGCAACTTTAACAAGTAATACTGATATGTGCAGGTGAGTTTTTTGAGCATTTTAAATAGTTTGATTTTATTGTATTTTATTATAGTTTTTATCAACAAGAAAGTTTTAATGTAAAGCCTAGATACGATTGTATTGAAATACTAGATAATGTAAGAACATCATCAAAATATAATAATCAAGGCAATTGCACAGCACATGGTGGTCAATGGTCATTATTATATTCTTATCTTGAAAAAGCTTCTGGTGAGATTGAAGTTTTCGAAGGACAAGAAGAAGAAAAGACTTCGCCTTTTTATTTAGCATATACAACACAATTATCATGTGAACAAACTTCATCAAGCCGATATCAATACAAATGGGCAAGTAAGAAAATAATCCTTGTTTTTTTTTAATAGAGAAAAAAAATGATGTATGGATTGCTTCAGTTCCTCATGATACAATGACAGGAACAGAAGAATGTCTTGTACTCCATCCTCAACAAGGTCCATCGTGTGATCAAGCGCCTTGGTCACGATCGAACTATCTTGGATTAAGCTCTGCTGCTGAACCATTAACATATGATTGGACTCTGCCCAGTTTTCCATCAAATACAGTTAAACGGTGTATAGCTCGCATTCGTTATAACATTTCAACATTCGATTATGATTTGTATAATATTAATGCCAGTAGTAATGGGTAATATTTTATTTTTACTTTTGTGTAGAAAATGTTTTACGTAAAAGTAAAATTCGATTCTATTAGAGCTAAATCACCAGTTTCAAATAATCCCGTTGTTACTGTTGATGATGGTATTCGATTACAGATAAATTTGAATACAAATCAACTTGGACGAACATTTCAAGATCGAACACATATTTTCAAAATTTTACCAAGACCAAGTAAAGATTTGCTTTTTACTGAATCAAAATTCTTTCTTCATTTTGTTGTTTGGTTTAAATCTAGGCGGTATAGGCGATAGTGAAAATATCTATAATTGGAATATGTTAGGTAAACGTGGAAATATTGTTCAAACTTATCCAGCTGTTGAATATGATTTTACACCAAGAAATCTTGAAATTAACAGAGCAGATCTCATTCATATACAATGGGCAGGTAAAATATTAGATGCCGCCTGAATTTTGTTTTCTTGATTATTACTAATCAATTAAATGTAGGGTCAAATACGCATAATAATGAAGGTGGTTCTGATGGAGAAACTGGTGCTGACGGGCAAGGAAATGCGGGTTTGTGATGAAAAATAATTTACCAAAATTTACTGATTTATATTTTTATACAGGAACCGATCGATCAAATCTTGTAGAAATTCGAGATCGCGATGAAAATTATCCATTTCCTTATGAACAAACAACATTTTGGAAGAATGTCAATGTTCGTTGGAGCCCAATGAATAAATCCAATGATAATATTCGACAAGATGATCTTGCTCTTTATTTCGCTTCATCTGGTTATTATCGGTTTGTGAATTTCATTCTTTAATGTTGAATATTTTCTATTCTTGATTATTCCAGTTGTCAACGTACAGCTGATTGTACAGGAGCGAATAGTCTCTATACACTTGAAACTCGAACAACACGATTAGATAGTCTTCTTAACGTGGCTTCAGCTTCATTTGCAGGTTTGAATTTTGTTATTCACAATATTTTGTGTTCTTATCGCTTTGGTTTAGGCGCTGTATTACGAGTCAATCCAGGAACGTATTATATGATGTGTACAAGAAATAATAACTTCAGCAATCGTGCTCAGAAAGGAACATTAACTGTAACTTGAAAATCATCTCAAATTTTATTTTCCACATTTCTATAAATAATTTTTCTCATAACAGCGAACAATATATTTTATTATATTTCTTATATTTATTTATTGAACTTGTTTTTAATGAATTTGCATGTTTTCTTTTTGAATAAAAGGAAATTTTCAATATTGTTTTAATCCTGAATTTCGAAAGTGCTTACTGAATGATGGACACTATGTTCTCCTTAGAACAACAATATATCTTCAACTGCTCTTTCTGCAGATACCAATGGTGGTTCTCATACTTGAAGACAACCTAGGGCATATATTAATTATCAAAATACACTGCTAAACAATAGTTGCTGGCTATTTTTCTCCATCATTCGTACGTCACGAGATATTACTGAAAAGAGATTTTGAATATTTCGATAATCATAATAGTTACAGGAGTTGATAAGCAGAAAAATAAGCAATAAATACCTATAGAATTGCCTCTTGCGGTAGAGTGTACTACAAAAGTTAGCATTTTTCTCGATGTGTGTTGTTGTTCTATGAACTTTATTCATTATTCATGATTAGTATGCCATACAATAAAGTGCAAATCTTATCTTTTCCATAAATGTCAAGCACGGCTAGTGATCTGCCTCTGCAAAAACGACATTTAAAAAACGGTCCATGATATTCGTATCACCATATGATCAGAGAATGCACTTATAGAGAAACAACATTAGAGTTTATGTAAATATCAAATTATGAATAAAATAAAATAGAATCTAGAAATCTTATTGCTGCTGCCGTAGTGTCGTGTTGAACAGAGATGGGCGAGGTATCTACAAAAATCGCCCTGTCGCCGTTTATTAGTTAATATTGGTTCTATCACCGCTAGACTTTTGATCGCCCGCCTTTAAAATTCGTTTTTTTAGGAACTATCGCCTACAGTCACTTATTTTATTACATGATATCAAAGGGCTTAACTTAAAATGACAATCAATGATTTTTTAAAGTTTTTTCGTATTCTTTAGGTTTTGCTGATTGCGAGGAGTTCGAAGACAAAGATATAGTTTTAGATTGTTTTAGAGGTTGAGAATTATTCAGTGAATTCCTAGAGAAAGATTACAACTACAATAAAAGTGATTAATTATCGCAACTTTATGTTTATTTGACTTGAACTGTTCGATGTAAATGAATATTTAATGAAATAAATTCAAACATTTAAGCAACAATTAGCAATACTACTTCTAGAACAATGAGATATTTAATTTATAAATTTCGTAAATATCATCAGATGCAAACAAAGAGTGGCAATTAAAATATGCGAGTATATACAAGAAAATATGTATATATTGTACATGTAGGATCCATTGAAACCATTTCTTCAACATCGATAAATGATTCGTCAGCAATTAGGACGTCAAAACTATCTGATGAGTCGTTTAGTCACTTTAAAAGTATGATCATGAGAAATATATTAATCCTCTGCGTTATATAATCATCATCATTTTTGACAGCCATAAGAATTAAAGTCGGCATTAAAAAAATGGTTGGGTCATAAAGACCAAATAAAGAGAAAACAATGAAATTAAAATCACATATTTATTTATCTTAAACTAAAGTAGCTTGAAAATCAAAATAGAAAAGGAATAGAAAAATAAAACTATAATTTATTCGCTGCAGGATTCGTTAATGGCAAACATTCAGAAAAACCGAAAGATCTTCCGTTATTGAATTCGTCACAACTAAATCGCCTTTCCCATCATTGTTGAGATCACCAAATATCATCGATACTGGCTTGTAACCAGTACTATACTTTTTTTGCAGTTGAAAAGTTCCATTGCCATTGCCGAGTAACACACTCATACTGTTCTCTCCAGAGTTTGCCACTCCTAGGTCCAGTTTTGTGTCATTATTGAAATCTGCTGATACCACAAAATACGGTCTTTTATCAACGGCATAAGTCAATGGATTCTGAAAACTCGCGTTTCCATAGCCAAGCAATACACTGATAGTGTTGCTTCCATAGTTGACTATTATCAAATCCATATTTCCATCATTATTGAAATCACTAGATATGACACAATAAGGATTTCTGCCAACGTTGAACTTGATTGCAGTCCCGAAAGTTCCATTTCCGTAGCCTAGTAGTACACTGACAGTGTTGCCATCTGAGTTTGCTACTGCAAGATCCATTTTATGATCGTAATTGAAATCAGCTGTTGTTACGTATAATGGCCGATTACCAACTCTATAGTTCAATGAAGCCTGGAAAGTTCCATCTCCATTGCCAAGTAGTACAGTAACTGTGTGATCACCGGAGTTAACGACTACAAGATCCAATTTTGTGTCATTGTTGATATAGGAAGATACTACTGACATTGGAGTTTTACCGACTGCGCTGCTTTTTGAACTTCCAAAGCTTCCATTTCCGTTGCCTAGGAGTATATTTACAGTGTTATCTCGACTGGTAACCACTACGAGATCCATTTTGCTGTCTTTGTTGAAATCATTTGATATGACAAATACTGGGGAATTACCAATAATATAGGTCATTGGTGTCTGAAAAGTTCCGGTTTCAAAGGCAAGCAGCACACTGACACTACTGTCATCCCTGTTTGCTACTGCCAAGTCCATTTTTTTATCATTATTGAAATCAGCTGATGTCAATGATATTGGATCGGTCCCGACTGTATAAAGGATTTGATTTTGAAAACTTCCGCTTCCAAAGCCCAACAACACGCTGACAGTGTTGTCCTTCGTATTAGAGACGGCTAAATCCAGTTTTGCATCATCGTTGAAATCACCTGTCACCACAAAGAGTGGTGATGTGCCAACTAGATAGGTCATCTGATCTTGAAATGTTCCATCTCCATTACCGAGTAGCACACTGGCAGTGTTGCTGCCACTGTTGATCACAGCTAAATCCATTCTATTATCATTGTTGAAATCTGCTGATGTCACTACTTGCGGTGCACTACCAACAGTAAAGCTTGACGGAGCCCAAAAGGTACCATTTCCATAGCCCAATAAGACTTTTACAGTGTTATCGCCAGAGCACGTAACTGCTAAATCCATTTTATTGTCATTATTGAAATAAGCTGATGCCACTGATTCTGGAGATCCACCAACCTGAAAGCGCATTTGAGTTGGAAAAAATCCAGTTCCATTGCCTAACAGCACACTGACAGTATTGTCGCCACTGTTGGAGGCTATCAGATCTAGATTGCTGTCATTGTTGAAATCAGCTGATGTCAACGATGTTGGTCCTCTCCCAACGATAATCCTCGAGAAATTTCGAAAAGTTCCGTTTCCATTACCAAGAAGCACGCTGACAGTGTTATTCCAATAGTTAGCTGTTATTAAATCTAGGTTATTATCATTATTACAATCAACTGCTATTATATAGTAGGGCATGCCACCAATGTTATACTGCCATACAGCTTTAAAGCTTCCATTTCCATAACCAAGCATTATAGTAATAGTTTCGTCCATGAAATTGGCTACTGCGAGATCGGTTTTATTATCTTTATCAAAATCTCCTGATACTACGGAAGTTGCCGACGACGTATTCAACGCGTGTGTTACTGGAGTTAACAAAATAGTCTTGCTCTTGCCAAGCAGCACATTCACAGTATCGTCGTTCCAGTTAGCTACTGCTATATCTAGTTTATCATCGTTGTTGAAATTCGCTGATGTCACTGAAACTGGACCGCTACCAACTTTATAGTCATGAGTATCTTTAAAGCTTCCATCACCAACACCTATTATTACACTGACAGTATCATCGTCGTTGTTTACCACTAGCAGATCATTTACGTAGTCATTGTTGAAATCAGCTGAGACAACAGCATTTGGGCTACTGCCAACGCTACAGATGAATACAATGAAAAACGTTCCGTTGCCGACACCAAGCAGAATTGTAACAGTGTTGTCACCGTAGTTGGCCACTGCTAGATCTACTATAGTATCATTGTTGAAATGAGTGGATATCACCGATATTGGAGAAATACCAACCTTATAGTGCCATGACCTTCGAAAGGTTCTGTTCCCATCACTTAACACGATACTAATAGTGTTTTCGCGGAAATTGGCTACTACCAGATCCAGCTTGGTATCATTGTTGAAATCAGCAGATTCAACACATACCGGAGTTTGACCAACGCTGATAGTTATTGATGTTTGAAAAGTTCCTTTCCCATCACCAAATTGTACACTGACAGTATTGTCACCTGAGTTGGGTACTGCTAGATCCTGTTTCTTGTCATTGTCGAAATCAGCTGATATTATGAAATATGGCAAATTACCAACCACATAGTCTATCGGAGTCTGAAATGTTCCATTCCTATTACCAATTAGTATACTGATAGTGTTATTTCCGTAGTTAGCTGATGCTAGATCCATTACCGAATCATTATTGAAATCAGCGGATATAACACCATACGGAGAGATACCAACTGCATAGTTCATTGGAACTTGAAAGAGTCCACCACCCCTACTAAGTAATACAGTTATAGTGTTGCTAGCAGAGTTTGCTACTGCTAGATCAACTTTGTTATCATTGTTGAAATCTGCTGAAATGATAGATGACGGTAAACTACCAACTGTATGTCCCAATGGATTCTGAAAAGTACCGTCTCCATTACCAATCATCACAACAACACTGTTATCGTTGCTGTTAGCTACTACTAAATCTAGTTGTTTGTCGTTATCGAAGTTTCCTAATGTACTTGAAAGTGGCCGGTTTCCTGCCTTATTAATATTTCCCAGTTGAAATGGTGTATCACAAACTGGCACTGAAATCAAACAATATTGGAATGTATAGAAAATAATAGCTATACTCATTGTGTTTTTATGCTCGCTATGCACTGCTGCACATAGTCCAGGATAATTTATCGAGTTAATAGTTCTGAGCATTCCAATGAGAAGACTTTGCGTGATTTGACTCATTGATGAATTTTACTCATCCGAAATTGATCTTGGCTTCATGATCTATTGTCAACAAGAGAGCACAGTGTATGGGAGTCGTTTTCAATTTTTTATTCTTTTTTGAATACTTAATTGTAAAATATCTGGATGAAAATCGTATAACTCTATCCAATATTTTAAAGAGTCGTCAACATTTCTAATGTAAGGGGAACTGTTTCAGAAACAAAAACGGACCTCGTTATTTTCAGAGTTCATGAGGCTACGATTTTCTTGGCATAATTCTTATGATGATGAAACTGTTAGCATTTATTTGGATATCTTCATACATAAATAAGAAGATATATTTGTGTAAGTTAATCATTCTATGGTGTCGATACTTTAAAGTAACGACCAACTACTTAAGAAGATACAAAATCTATTTACTATTATGGATTTCATGTTTCAGGCATGCTATCTAGACAAACTTCATCAAGTTAGAGTAATCTCATCGATATCGATGGATAGATTCATATAGAAGTTAGATAACTCGAACAGGGAATCTGATACTTGACCATTCTGTGAAAAAAGAGGGTGTGCAATGTGCCACTTCGAAGTGCCAAACCCACCTGCATCCACACTCCTATTTTGCGCTACTTAAGTCTTTCAAAACGAAATCAGCGAATCAAGAAGAAGAATGGGAGCATGGGACATTTCTTCAGGTATAAAAATCTGAGCGCTTCTCAATCTATTTGTAACGTGTTAGTCTCTAATTGCAGAATCATCTATTTTTCATACAATGGGCTATTTGATTTCAATCTGAAATTAGGAGAAAAATAAAGCACTCGAATTCATACGGAAAAGGGGGACTTGGGGGGCTTTAGAATTCTCTAGCTATACAACTATGTATGTGTTATTTTTTGAGCCGGAGGCTTGGGGGCTAGGGGGCTTACGGGGGCTTTAGAGTTCCTTAGGTATATAACTATGGATATAAAAAAGACACATAGATAGTTTTATGGCTAGAGAATTCTAAAGCCCCCCGTCTCACCGCGTCACCTATATAAAGGGTGCCTTTGCTTTCTTGAAAATTCAGTTTGATATCGAAAATCCCATAGACTCCTATTTTTTGTCTTTAAATTTTGAAGAAAATCAAAAATCATACCTATTTGACTCATGCTCGATTTTGTTCCCCAAACGGCGCCAAGAATGACTGCACCTATGATCAGAGCGATTAATAAACCGATTGAAATCGTGAATCTCTTCTTACGATACCATGAACGTCTAGTAAGTGTAATGAAAGTTCTCATCAGAAATATACTCAAAGAAAGATTGTGTAAATACTTACTCAATTTTCGGATAGAGTTGTGCACCTAGGCAGAGGAACAGTAGTAATCAAAAATTAGTGCGTGATGTTAAGTAGAATACCTTCAAATGGCGGTTCCAATAATACTTCATCTGGAATAACCTGTTTCAAATGTATAATGTGAAGATCGGGTGCCGGACTCAACCGTGATTGAACTATCATGTGAGTACCCGGCAACAGCAGAATTTCATCTTCGGTATCAAAATGAGAGTGGACACGTACTGATCGACCATTAATGGCCTCTACAGAGAATAATGTTCGGCTACCAGCATTACCCAAATACATATTGTTTTCAAGCACTGTTAAATTGGTGGTGCATGATGTAAATGCCCACCAAGTCACTGGGGTACCGGCTGGAAATTGTTGGCTCAGATCCTTAGTCACTCCTCGCCAAACGGTTGCTGGGGGGTCGCATGGTATTTTGGCTAGAGCAGTTACAAAAAGCTTCATATATTTGAAATAGGGTTGCAGCTCTTTTCGATTGCCCGTCTTTAGAGTGCGATTCAACATTGAATAGAGACTTCGATGTGGTCCTTCCCATTCAATCGTGTAGAGGCGGATTGCAGCACTCTCATCGATTGTCATGCCACCCGGTGGAATCTCTGGAGTTTCATCTAATGCTAATTGAACATAGAATGATATATTCTCAACGATTTCATTTAACGGAGCACATGCTTTGTAAAGTGGTAACAAAGGCTGATCGGCGTATCCCACAATAGGACCTATATTTGCTGATATGTCGTTGAAATTGTTTGCAGCATTCACTACCGCTTCATGTAGAGCAGCTTCTACTACTCGATACTTTTTTTTCATACCTTCACCTTTTGTGTTATTGGAATACTTCAATGCAATAGGCATCTGATTTTGATCAAGTGTTTCTTCTTCAAGGCCATCATGAACCTCGCGATCGCGGTGTGTTAGCTGTAGTCGATTATTTGTCTCTTCATTATTGAACGCGAGTTCGTCTTGCTCTTCACGGATACCCACGTATTCGTTTGTAAACTGCCGTGTATTATTTATCTCTTCATCATCAACTGTGATTACTACTATCTCGTTCTGAACTTCGACAGGCTTCTTCAACGCTTTTCTCTTCTTTTTACGAATCTCCGCCATGTTCTGCTGTTAAGATCACTATCGATACTATGAAACTATAGATCAAAGAATTGTTACACGCAATACGACCGGTCGTTCTTATTAATCTAAAATTATGAAGAGACTTTCAAAAATACAGAAATAAATCTTCACAGTTTTGATACATTATCATCAATTCTCACTATGATTCTCACTTCGGTATCTCTGCCAAAATGGAATGATTGAACTGGGGATTTAAATTACACAATCGATCATTGATATTTTCTATTCGTTCTTTACACTAGGAGTTAGTTTCTATTCAGAGAAAGGTATGTAATAGGATCAAAGTGAACTTTCATAATACTATTCGGATATAGTATAGAAAGGATATGAATATGGAGTGTAAAATCGAATGCATAAGACATTAGTGGCTATAATTACGACTCATAGTTCGAAGTTTTTTTTGTGAAAATACTTAGATGATTCTTATACCTAGTGTATCATGGGCATAGATATCCGCGAAAAGTTCATTGGTACGATGAATGTTTGAAACACCAAAATTTTATATCTCTCAAAGAGCTTCCAAATGAAGCTGCTTGAAGACCGTATAATTCTTAAATACATGTGCAGGGCAAAAGCGTCACATGGCATCTAGATAACTGCCACATTTGATCTATACTTCCTCTAAAAGTCAAAAAAGGTTCGAATCAACTATATTTCACCTTCCTGAAAGGTTTCAATAAAATGTCAACGTTTTCTTTAGCTGATTCTGGAAAAAATTATATTCTAGGAAGGTAAGCATATTCTCCATTGAATTCACTTTCAAGCTACTTTTTCTCATTGATACTCACAGGCATAATCACAAAGACTAACTTTTCAAGAAGTTTTTAAGTGTGTGCTGTTTCCTCGACTGAAGGGAGGGTCATATGAAATAAAATGCGTTTGTTTCCTGGATTTCTTGGTTGCTTGATTGGGATCAAAAAAACATTTACTAGAGGTTAGCATATCTTCAGACTTTTGACCCTTCTGATTGAGCTTCGCTATAGGTTATCGACAGCGCTGAATCCGAATCCGAAGCCCACTTCTGTGGCCGAGGTTTCATTGGTCGGGAAGCGACCAATCAGAAATGAACTTTCTTAATTAAAGACAATTAGCCGGTTGTATCGAACTTTGCTATAGGTTATTGATGGCCTTGAATCTGAATCCGAAGCCCATTTCTTTGACCAATGTTTCATTGGTCGGTAAGTGACCAAGCAGAAACGAACTTTCTCATTTTAAGGGTTTTGGTCGTTTGCATCGAACATTGCCATAGGTTATCGACAGCCCTGAATTCGAATCCGAAGTCCGTTTCTTTGGCCTCAAATCGACCAGTCAGAAACGAACTTTTTGTGTTCAGGGTTTTCAAGGTTCTGGTCGAACTTTGCTATTCCCTCGAGTGAATGGAGGGTCATAGGCACGAAAATGAATTAGATGAAAATGTTAATTGGATTTCTCAGTAGCTCAATTCAGTCAATCAGATGCTTTGGAGTATGGGCTCGAAACGGATAGGATTTTTGGATTGCTGATCTGGGTGGGAGAACGTCCCTTTGTAGAAAAAATGACATTCCATGAAGGTTGACGATAGGGAATCGACGTCAGGGAATCCGAATTTGAAGTCGTTTTTTGGAATTTTGAGTGTTGATTGCCGTGGCGATGAAATTAAGGGATGTAACAATCACAAGGCTACCAATACCGACCAAGGCGGATGACTCGGTTCAGTATCGATATTGTTTCATAAGTAATTGAACGTTTTCTTTAAGGAACCGAGGGGCTTGCTAAAGTTTCAGTGAAAGTAATCGTGTGTGAGAAATATAGATTTAAAGTTATTAGATTTTAAATTTCGGTGGGGATTTTATCAATGAAAAAACTTTTATGGAAAATATTGACTTACGCTGGGCTGAAGGCAGAATGTCATGTGGAATGCTGAATAACTTTGTAGAGCAATAGTACGCAGATATGTGAGGTTTCTGTTTAATGAGAACTTATGTCACGAACAAGCGGTTTACTGAAGACTTCAAACACCATAGCACTGTACACTAAGGAAGTGATGACTTTGGTGCATCGATTTATTTTGCTACAGTTCTGTCTACGATATGAGTTAATGGTAGTATCCTACTGTTATCAATGTTTCCGTGAATGCTTATCGTAGTGTAGTTGGCTATGGTGAACTTTATTGTAGAGGACCTCGTTGATTTGTAAATTTAAACCGCACGTCCCTATTAAAATCGTTATTTCGAAAACAGCGAAAGAAGTTATTCTATCTATTGATAGTATGAATAGAACCCTGTTACTCTCGTTTTTCGATTGAAGATAGCTTTCACTGATGGTCCAATAATCTGATGGAAAGAGGTAAACTAGGTATTGTGATCCATGAACCTTCTCTGTTAAAGTTCGATTGCGGGTTGCTCGAAAATACCGAAGATTCCTTCGCTAAAAGTGGACTGTGTTCTACCAATTGATATACAATCACAGGGCATAAAATTTTGAAAGATCGATCGGGTTTGTGCTCATAAAATTTCAATATTTCGGTCGAAATTTTGAATTTCAGACTTTCCTTAAGTCAGAGCAAAATATTAGTCATTTAAATGGTATGAAATTAAAAAGGAGCAGCAGCTTGCCGTGAGTGGTCCCCCGAAGGGGCACCAACGAACGAGTAGCTGCTGTCAAGGCAGGTTTATGATAGTTTTCGAGAATTATAGTGCATTTTCACTCTATTGACTCGTATATGCTTCGTTTCTTGAGTCTTTCTGCAAATCAAACATACTGTCTTTTTCGAACCCTGTGGATATTGCTATACTTTTGTGGGTCATACAGATTTACTTCGGGTATTACTGGTAGAGTATCAGTTTAGTTGAATGAGTGGTATCGCAATCAGTATCCAAGGATACGCATGGTTTTCCGCACGCCGACACAGATTTTTATATTAATATTCGCTCTCATACACAACCCGATACATACGTCAATTGCTAGCTTATGAATGGAGCGTGTAATTGTAAAAATTTTGAAGCAGTCAAATATTCAGTCGAGGGTCAAGCGAGTCACGCAGACGAGCGTTACTTGTATTTAACAAATTGCTACAATATAAAATAACAATTCGGTCACTTTGCGACGTGAAGGAATGGTCGTCGTATAGGGATTGCTTCTGGTATGGGTGTCCCATAGGTATCCATCCGGATATGGGATCAAACTGGGATGCCCTACGCGTGTGCGTGTCTCGTAGGAATCCCTCCCAATATGGGTGTGGAAGAGCTTGATTTCATGGGGTATTTAAATTTGCGGCAAATTCAAAATG
This sequence comes from Rotaria magnacalcarata, assembly GCA_900239745.1. Lineage (NCBI taxonomy): Eukaryota > Metazoa > Rotifera > Eurotatoria > Philodinida > Philodinidae > Rotaria > Rotaria magnacalcarata. The sequence goes on from OENM01000225.1 coordinate 41,999, forward strand.
CTTATACCACTATACCCAAGGGGGAAAAAATCTCTATTCGGGCATTCCGAATGGCTGGGAATGGCTGAGAATGGCTGAGAATGGCTGAGAATGGCCAGGAATAGATGGAAATGACTGCGAATGGATTGGAATATCTAAGTAGCAGGGCCCAAAATGGGCCACCTTTTTTTCCGGTCCGGCCCGCCCGCCCTGAATTTCGAGCTGCAAATTCTCGGCCCGGCTCGTCCGACATCTCGTTTGACCCACTCGGCTCGAAGTGGCGCGATTTTGTTTTTCTGATTTAAGGTCATCCCTTCCTTCTCAGAGTTTCTCATCAACATCACAATGAATGATTCTGAGACTTTCAGGCAAGATAGATTTCGACTAGTAGAGCAAAAGTTATCGTAAATTTTAAATTCCACGATCCTTCCTTGTTTGAGATATAGGAGTCAAAAGGCTAAACATGGTCTGAAGTCAACTTATTTTTCTACCATTATTCAAAACTTCGTTTTTTCTCTTTAAAACTTATTCTGACAGTTAGACCAAATCGGTTTACCTGATTTTTTCTCTTCGAAAAATATTGTTCCCTTCGAATAAAAGAAGCTAAATATTGAAAGCACATGCTGCTTTAATTTTTGGGTATTTTTCGTTTGGTACAAACTTTTTAAAAACTACCGCATTTCTCTGAAAAATAGCTTTTCTAACAAAAAAGCATAGGCCAACCAATTTTGTCATTTGTCGCTGAAAGAGTTTCAGCTCGTTTCCGTTTACCGTTTTGGAACAAAATGAGAAATTCATCGGCTTCGCCTTAACGTATGAGTTGCGAAAAAACACGTAAAACAGGTTGAGCATTCTCTATTTTTATGTTAGATGTTCTTGTCCCTTGTAAACCTTTTTGACAATTTTTAAACTTCGCAATATGCTCAGTAAACAGAGGATACTTTAAGCTACAATATGACCTAAAAAAATAAATGCTGAAAATGTTGGATCAGGAAAGGGAAGGATGTCCTTAATCAATTTTTCGGGGAAAGATCAAACGTTTTTCGTAATCACTTACTATTTATGCTTCCAATGCTTGTGTCGATGAAAGGAACCAGCAATTAGCACAAACACGATTACGAAATCTGATTTATGTCCAAGCAGTTTCTAAATTGCTCGAACAAGTGAAATATTTTCAGTTTGATCTACATTTATTGATGCAGAACNAAAAACACGTAAAACAGGTTGAGCATTCTCTATTTTTATGTTAGATGTTCTTGTCCCTTGTAAACCTTTTTGACAATTTTTAAACTTCGCAATATGCTCAGTAAACAGAGGATACTTTAAGCTACAATATGACCTAAAAAAATAAATGCTGAAAATGTTGGATCAGGAAAGGGGAGGATTTCCTTAATCAATTTTTCGGGGAAAGATCAAACGTTTTTCGTAATCACTTACTATTTATGCTTCCAATGCTTGTGTCGATGAAAGGAACCAACAATTAGCATAAACACGATTACGAAATCTGATTTATGTCCATGCAATTTCTAAATTGCTCGAACAAGTGAAATATTTTCAGTTTGATCTACATTTATTGATGCAAAACACTCCTGAATTACTAAGTCTGCGGTACTAAATTGCTGCTTCATACTAGCAGATGTTACCGGTATTGAATAGAGATTCGTGCTGGATGGAGAGCAGGAAGATTCAGGAAGAGTCGAGAATAATTGAGTGTCAGAGCTAGACATCTTTATATGAAATAAAAAGTGAGATGAAGAAGAAAAATCCACTACAGTACAGAAATTTTTGATTATACTCATGGTTCCACAAGAGAAGATTTGATAATAAGATTATTCATAGTAACTTACGTCCACAAAACTGCCCTTTTGTACATATAAATTGATCAAGAGAAAGTTTATAGTTACGCAAATGTGTAATTTTTTACTTAAAGAGTTGGACTTGGTGGCCCGACATTTTCACTTGGCCCACCCGTGCCGGTAGAGACCTCGGCCCGAATCTCGGAATGTCTGAATGAGATTTCCCCCCTTGATTCGGAGCCATTCCAAGTCAACCGGATATGGCCAGTTTTCGTCTGATACCTGGCCAAAGGTTAAAAATCATTGATCAAGGATGAAATGTCAACCTCAAGGGGGCTACTAAGATATTCCAATCCATTCGCAGTCATTCCCATCCATTCGGAATGCCTCAATAGAGATTTTCCCCCCTTGCAGTGCATTATTTTTAACCACATACATGCGAAATAATTTCGATAATCTTAGATGGAAACTTTCGTCTGTTCGAAAATATTTTTATTGCCTTTTGAAAAAAAACAAATTTTGTATTGTGCTTTAACCAATAAGTAGAATGGATGCGAATGGATGGGAATGGATGCGAATGGATGCGAATGCCCGAATAGCTTTTTCCCCCTTGAGTATACCGCTATACCACTATACCACTGCGGTTTTTCTTTTGTCACAAATAGAGATGATTTTAATGAATTCGATTTTGCCGCAAATTCATATTCCCCATCATATGAAGCGCTTATCGTAAAGTATAGATAACGCAAAGTTATTCGCCCGGGTATGGTTGTCTCATAGGAGACATTGCACCTAAGTCACCATCATTGTCTGCAGAACCTTGCTCAATCAATCTCACGGATTTCGCTGGTCTTTTTATAGTAGATACCTTGAGGGTGTGGGTGAATATACTCACGCCCACACTTAATCGCAAATGCTCACATGGACCGTTTCTTAAGAAGAACAATCTTGCCTTCACTACCATTGTCCTGAATGACAATTAAACATCATGAAAATGCTTCTGTTGGACGGTCACTATGATATGACAATTTGATTTGTGTATCCCAGGTCGAGCAATCCGACAGTAGGCACCTATCGGAACCCATCCGATCCGACTGGAATCTAATACGATTTTATCAGATCTTGTCAGATCTTACAGAATTATCGGTGGATTCCGGGTCGAGGAATTGACATCGGATCCTCAGTGTCGGGTTCCTATGAATTCCAACGAAAAACCGTTGAATGTCATCGGAAGTCCATAGGATTCCGACACTGAGGATCCGACATCGATTTCTCGACTCGGAATCCGATAGAATTGTATCGCATTGTAGGATATTTCCAGGTTCCTATCTGATCCGATATCGGATCAGTCAACCTGGGATCCTACTTCAATCGAGAATATCAACTATGTGTGCGGAGCATGCTTAAGTTGATTTCTCTTCAAATTACTTGCTGATAAATAACATGTTTGATTTTCATATTCATCAGCGCATTTTTGTTTCCAGTTGTATTGTTAATATTTACCAACTTGATTCTACCACTCTTCGGATAATGTTAGAAATAATTTACTTACGTATTAAGGGTGATTGAAATGTGCGCGTTTGTTTTATAATGTATTTGCAACCAGTTTCTGCGTACTATTTATTACCGATATTGTCACTTAATTTCTTCCCACTTATGAAATTTTATTAAAACCAGTCAACCATCACATTTTCATCAAAAAGCAGATATTTTTCACCGTACATTTACTACTGTGTGTATTTCACTCTGTCTATCTTCTTTATCTGTATTTGTCATTGGTAAAAGCACGTGAGTATTTCCCACTTATGAAATTTTATTAAAACCAGTCAACCATCACATTTTCATCAAAAAGCAGATATTTTTCACCGTACATTTACTACTGTGTGCATTTCGTTCTGTCTATCTTCTTGATCTGTATTTGTCATTGGTAAAATCACATGGGTATTTCCCACTTCCCAAGACAATCATACCGACAGTCTGAACGAGCACCTTAACAGGTGTCGAACGACTGTAAAACGGTATAATAAGGCATTAATTTTCACCTTATTTCGCCGTAATTCGTCAGCTCGTTTTACGGGCCGTTTTTTTCCGCTAGAAAACGGCCATCGTTTTTAACAGTATATTTGTCGTTTTCCGAGCTGACGGAAAACGGCGCCGGTTTTTAACGTTTTGACGTCTTTTACGGCCGTTTACGCACCGTTTTCTTGGAAATGGGTTATGAGGTTTTGTCACTCCTTTTGTTCGCACGATAGTGATAAGACGCACATTTTCTCTTGCACGTCAAGTACATATACGATTTGTATATGTTCATGTGTTGAATCACGGGAAGAATTATTTATTATACTAAAATAAAAGACAATAATATAATTTGTAATCAAAAGTTTGATAATGAGTTATGAAACATATGGAAACATATCTATAATGCAGAAAAATCTTATCCACTACAAACCGCAGTCAAATTAATGATGATCAATATACAGATGAATATCAGGATGATGACATGGAATTTCAGCAAATAAATTATAACAGGCAAAGAAAAAAGCGAATTAATAAGGAAAGCGACCAATGAATTCATGCACGAATGATAATTAATTCAAATATTAACAATAATAGGAATTCACAAACAACAAGAACAACAACAATACATAATAATATTATTAAAGATAATTCAATTCGAGTATCCAAGCGCGCATTAGATTAAGCATCTGAATATCACCATCAACCGATTAAAATTGCATGTGATCCTAAATTAAAAGATCAACGTGAAAGTTCAAAATTTATTCAAGCATTCATTAATTATATTACAATAGATTTTTACAACCAAAACGTATCGTATAATAAACCGTTATTGTTTGATCTGTGGTGGATTGACAAAGAGGGAAATATTCGAGCAATTGTTAAATCTATAAAAGTTGTTGTTTACTTATCACAAGTAAAACAATATCCAACAGAAATAAATAGCATAAAAATAACGCAACATCCACCAAAACGCCTTCCATCTCAGCGCACAGCAGTATTGAAATGGGTAAAAATTCCATCTCCTTTAATGATATAAAAGATGAATTAAAAACTAAATACAATTCATTATTTTTAATTGAAGAAATTATAGACACAATAAATGAACGAAATCGATATCTTAGAATTGAATTATTAGATAAAAAAAAAGAATATAATGCTATGTTAAATAGTGGTAAAATATCTATCATTGGACAATTATATGATATAGATGAATTCTTACCATCACCGAAACTTTTAATATGTTCTAAATGGAATCAATCTGGTCATGTAAAATACTATTGTAAAAGTTCAAATTTTGATATATGTAGACCGTGTGGAAATGACCGGAACAACAATGATAATCACAAAGAATGCAAAATCTTGGGTGTGGGTTTGAGTTCAATTAATGCAAAGAAAACCCCACATCCGCACCCTGCTGTATGCGGCCGTTTACGATTGTATTGGGTCGTCGTAACGTTCGTCCTGGGATGAAGAGTGAATAGATAAAGAAGAGGAATTGTGATTTGAGCTGAACATTAGTCATCACCTCGATCAATCGCAATGAAAGCAGAACATTATTTTATACTTCTCACGATCGCTAGCGTTACCCTAAATTTGTAAAAAACATTTATATTGAAAAACAAATATTTATAAAGAATATCGACAGCCCAGGTGGCCTGTCTGTGACATGCCAGGCCTAAAAAACGTGATCTGTGCTTGTGGCGGGCAAGCCTAGTGATCTGGTTGGATCTTTGACTCTTAGTTGTCCTTTCTCGTCACTTATTCAGTTGTTTTGGTAAGAAGACATGCAGTGCGTATATAAACTGTGTTACTTGTTAACCTTTTGAAACAATAAACTTCATATTAAAAAACCGAATTTATGCGATTTTGTGTGAACCAATCAACCATCATATTTTCGTCAGGTAGATAGATATTTTTCAGGGTATGGGTGTGAGTTCAAGTAATGCAAAGAAAGACACCACACCTGCATGCCTACAAAGTTTTGTTTATACTTATCAGAGACCTTCACAGGGCAGTCCTGCCCTGCGCCCTGATAATTTTTCCTATAAACTGATATACAGCAGATTTTTCAGTCGATTATGCTGACATGGTGATGGATTATAATGTATGTCATTATGCGCCAGTCACTGTGAAATTTGTTGCTATGTCTAGTTCGGACAATACCAGTTTACTCATTTATTATCATATAGTTCAATTATAAAAGTAAAATACTGCTTCAAAGAGAAATGCAAAACATGGTAGAATCATTTAATATTGTATAAGAGAACGAGCTAATTTAAGAATTATGTGTATGATGAGCTTTTTTTCTAAATGATTTCAGACATGAACTTAGTATTCCAGAGGAAATTTCACTTGAAGATTCAACATGTTCTAATGGTAAATTTCTTCGCATGTTTTAGTTTTGTATGCTTAGTTCTTTATGTTTTAAATTATTTTCACTTGATATGAACTCGTCCGGTTCTACAAAATTAGAAAATCTCTTGTTTCATGATAAATCTTACCACCTCATAATACACAATGAATCTCTTGCTACTGGTACATTTTGAAGAGTCTTTATTTATCCAGCACGATGAGTTGATGAGAATAAATGTGAAAGATTTACTCGATTTCTCACTTATTCAAATTATATACATATTCAATTCGCCAGATCACGATAAGCGCATTATTTTTGCAGTGAACTGATTTTTGTGATAATCTTACTTGCTGTTTGCTACTCATATTTAATTATGTTGTAAGCGCATATGTATATTTTCTCGAATATAGATAAATAAAATATGAGTACTTTACTTTTCAGCGGTCACAATATTTTCATTTAGTCTTTACCTTTTTCAATATTTCAGTTCAATTTATAATCATGCCCTGTGACGGTCTCTGATACTTATCAAAGTATTAGAAGAAAATAAAGAGTTGAATGTGAACTAAAGAATATTCAGACAATAAAAAAATTATTGCTTTATAAATATGCAGTGTGACTCATGTCTACATAATGAGTATCAGGTGTTTTGTCGTTTAATCGATGAGCATAATTGTGTTCTTTATTGTCGACATGTGTTTGACTGTGTGTAGACTTTTTTCTCAGGATATAATAATACATTGGTTTTAAAAGAAGTTTAAATAATAAGAATATAAGACCAAATAATTCTAAACATACAGTTGTAAATAAAAGATTTTGAAATACAATTTCTGATGATTTTGCTATTGGTTCTTGTAAATTTTTTACATAATAGGGAGTTTCACTAGTAACAATGTTCAATGTGGTTAATGTTAATGTAGAACGAACAAATTGATCTTCCGTAAAAAATAAACTATTATAATCGGTAGTAGACGTTGGAATAAAAATACCACCAAATATTGATTGTCCACCGTCGATTGATAATGTTTCATTGATAACTTTTGTTAACGAAAGAGCAACAGGCAAATTTCTTGCTAATATTGATCCATTTTTAAAAAACGATTGATAAAATTTTAATTCTTTCAATACATAATTTTCATTTTCGTGTTTATCTCCATAAAGGCCAATTCGTAGAGCTCCTATTGTTTTAACATCAGCTATAATAACTTGTATAGATACATGTTGATAAGGAAGTTGAACAGATAAGGAGAGCGTAGAGTTAATATTATCACAATGTAACCAACGAATTGTAGACCATACTAAACCTATTAGAGCTTCAATCGATATAGCATCACACCTAATGAATGTATTTACAAAATCAACATTTAAGACTAATGCTTGATTATCTAATAAATCAAACATTTGTTGATCAGTATTAGTCAATGGTATGGCTAATGATTGTAGACCCGTTTGAAATTTTGCATTTCTTATTGTTGTATCACAAGCAAAATATGAATCTGAGGATGCTTCTATAGGATATTGTCTGATAAAATGATTACTAAATACATAAGCAAAACAAACTAATGTAATAGTAGCGAGTGATGCTAAACCACCAACCCACAATTCACCTTCACCAAATAAGTCGGTATGTCTGAATATCTTTTTTATTAATTCTCTCGTTCGTTTTTTTCGTGGATCTTTTATAATATATTTGGAAATTCCCATAATAATTAAGATTCCTGCAGCTAAACTGCCAACAATTAATGTCCAAAATAAGGGTGAGACTACAACACAACGATTAGATCCAATAAGAAACATATTCTTAATGAGAATTTCTTCAAATATAACATTTTCTGGTGATTTTGGATATGGAACAGCCTGTATTACATTTTCCAATGCTGATTGAGGTACTTCATCTACTGAACCAAGAGGACAAAATGAATCCGATGAACATGGAATACAAAATGTAGTAAAATTGCCTGGATTTTTCGTTCCACTTGGACAAAGTGTACAATCATGAATTCCTGATTGATTTTTAAATGTTCCCGGCATACATGCTTGTGATGTTGTAATTAATGGCATTGTTCCTGTATCTTTTACAGTCAAGTAGAAACCTGGTAATGTTGAAAGAAATATAAGTATATGTCCACTTTTGTCGAGTAGAGCTAATGATGATGGTGATGAAACGATGTTTATAAATATGGGATCAAGACTTTTAGGTACTTTTTCATGATTATTTGGAAAAATTGACAGAGGAGTACTATTTGAATTGTAACCAAATGTTCGAATATCATAAATTTGAAATTGTGATGTTAACCAATCATAATCAAGTGTATAAGCATTGACAATTAAAGCAGCTATACCATTGTTTAACCAAGCAATACTTTTTCCATTTCCTAACGTTCTACCATTGGTATTTCTACTAACAAAATATAGTTGTGTCGGTTTTCTAATATTAACAGAAAATAAGAGCACTCTATTGATAAATTGCATACCAACTAAAACGTCTCCATATTGATTAATACTAACAGACATATCATATTCAGCTGAATAGAAATTTGCATCATCATTTATTAACAGATCTTGCCATGTACCAGGAGTAGTGATAGGTTTATATTCATTAACAATAATTGGACGTCCATTGGATGAATTAAAGTTAAAGAGATATATTATGGGACTATATTTTACTGTGGAATTCATTCCATTATAAATAAATCCTGATATAACACCAAAATTTTCTGTAACATCAACAGCATGAGGAATAAATGTAGCATCTGGCCATGTTAAATTTGCATTCCATAGATCTAAAACTGAAGTATTTCGTACATCAAATATAAATATAAATTCATTTGAAAATCCATAAGTAAAATAACCGTTCGGTTCAACACCAAGTATATAATATTCTTGATGTTGATAATTAAAAAAATATTGAAAATAATATGTAAAACTATTATTACATAATAACGACGAATTATTATTGTATATTGCTACACCAACAAATATTCCATTTTTACCGTTGATCAGTTCACCCGCAAAATAAAAATGTGTTCGATTTTCATTTTGTTTTTTACCAACAGCAACCGTATAAATAAAAGAATCTGTTGTATTTATATTATAGATGGAACATTGTAATGAAAGTTGAGTATTATTGTAGGGTGCGAATTTTATAAAAAAAGTTGGGGGTTCGTTTTTATTTTCAGCTAAGACAAGAAAATGTTCATTCATTGCTATTTTGATACCATGTGCATCATAATCGGTCTTGTTAGGAACAAAAGTACCAATTATATTGTGAATAAATATAAAGTTTGAAAGATAAATGATTATAAAGAAAACTTTATTCGAAAATTCATACATGCAATATCGATTTCAACATTTATTTATTTGAGAAATCTAAAAAACAAAATTCACAAGTAACTTTTAGGATTGTTAGAAAAGTAAAACTCTGTTATATGAAATGTTCCGTCACGTCGACTTGCATGAACATGAATTAGTAAACTAAAATTTGATTATAACATGAAAATAGGCGATCGACTGTAGCTTTGCTACTACCTCATAAAGTCCGAAAAGTGAAAAGTTCGTCTGAAACAAATACAACAAAAACAAATGAAAATTTACAATTTTTCTTGATTCTTACAGTTTCAACTCATGAAGCCTCCAGAAATAAAAGAATACAATTTCTATTTGAGACAATGTCTCCTGAATGTATACTTTTTATTAGGCTTGAGTGCTTTCATTGATTTTCTTTTGAGATAGCAAACGCGTATGTATATCCGTAATATAAAATAAAACTTTTTATATGAAAAACTGGAAGAAAAGCGAGACATCGAAAATAATTCGCAAAAAGAAAAACTAGCGGAGACTTTCCGTACAAAATGATAGTAGTGGCAAACGTGTTCAGAAGTTATTGCAATACTCTAAATGTACCACGTATGTATAACTAACTGATCATACTTCCAAAAACGCGCGGACTTTTTCCTTTAATAAAATCAAACGCTGAGAAAAGATAAACTAAAATTAATAGCACATATTCTCCAGATATTTACCTTTAAGCACTATAAGTTAATGAAAGAACGTTTAATGGGCACTGACATATAACGAATGTGATTTTATGGTAAATAGTAGTGTTTTCTTTTTCAAACTTCAATGATTCCATGTGTTATGTTAACAAAATCCAGCGTATAGTAACTTGCAGCGTGTACAAACTTTAGAATTTTCAAAAATTATTTTCACAATATATAAAATTATGTGAAATTAATTTTCGGCGCTTAGATCAATAGCTAGTAATAGAAGAAACAGTTCTTTCTCAAAATTAGAACTTTTCATGTTCCAGCTCTTTTCATACGTTGCTTTTAGTAAAAAATGTATTTCTTGATTAAAAGTTACAATAGAAAGTAAATACGAACAAATATTATACCATACCTATTCTATTGAAGCATACAAATACGAGAAAGAAAAGCTTAATCGAAAATGATTGGGTCTTTAAATAACAATTATTAATAGTTTCTCGTATAATTCAATGGGCGAAAGTCGTCAAAAAAATATAAAATATGAATGCTTACGCAAATTTTTTCGTTCTTTCTATACTAGATGGGTTGCTCTATGGTATACCTCTTACAAAATTATATAGTTTTATGTACTATACCTCTCCATGATTCTTTGAAAAACATTCAACAAAATTTCGACAATCATAACCATTCGATGAGAAACAGATACTTTTGTACCTTGAAATTATTGAAAAAAATAAAAAGGTTTATCGAATGATGTCTACACGATGGTATGAGAACTACGCAGTATCTTAAAATTTATCGGGAATGAATACCAGATTTTCAATGGTAGTGAGAGCTAATTAAAAGAACCTAATCAGAAAGAATGAATGATGCATTGAAAAACAAATGGTATTGCGTTCAAATCTTGAAGAAGAAATCTCGAATAGAATAATTTCGAAACGTGAAATCTCGAAAAATTAAAATTCGAAATATTCGTATTTCGAAAACTCGCGTGTAAGAAATCAAAAATCTCGAAAAAATGAGTTATCGATACGAAAATTTTCAAAAAAATTAAAATATCAAGGAACGAAATGTTGAATAACTGGCCATTCATGGTAGATATGACTATAATTATAAGATGACATGTGAATAAGAGTGTAGGTGTGAGCAGAGGCGTAGCGCTCCCACCTAACACTTTAAAATCTCGAAGCGAGGGGAACGTAACGTCTTTGTTCGTACAGATGCGTCACTAAAATACACCTGAAAACAGTTTTGTCGATCTTATTAAACATATATAATAAAATTTGGAAAAACAGGGTGGTTACCCACCCCCTTCCATCTTATTTACGTCCCTGAGTGTGGGTGTCAGTGCGGATGTTGGTCTCCTCCTCATACTGACATCCTATCCACACTCTCAAGAGATGATTTTTTGAAACGGTCGACGAGGACGAGACACGATGAATGAAGTTAGATTGTGCGACACCAATTATTGTACGCAACAGAGAAGAAAAACCAGAAGCATTGCTCTTGAACACAAACCGCTCGGGGAGATTAAAAACAAACTAAAGCAGACCACTGAAATATCTGTTTTCAATTCACCAAGTGATCGTAGGATGAGAAGAAATGTATCAAGGTTCCCTTTTCGAAAATGTGATGTAGCTAAATTCCGGTTTTTATGTTCGAAATTTCCCTTTTTTCTGGATTCTATTTTTCGAGATATTTCTTTTTCGAGATTTACTTTTTTCGAAATTTTGTCTTTCGAGATTTTTGCTTTCGAAAATTTTTCTTTCGAGATTTGGACAGCAATTCGATAAAAATATATACTTGCAAAACTGTTGTACTAAATTATATTCATTCTTCTGACATTTTTTAAAAACTCAATGCATTTATNTTAGATGGCAAAATGGATGTACCTGAAAGAGAACTATGCTATTTGCATTAGAAGTCGATAAACATAAACGAGATGGCATCGTTATAACGATAATTTTCATAACATAGAATGACAGTAAACATTACGCTAATAATTAATCATTTTCTTTTCATGATTCAAGCAAGAAAATTTGAACTATAGAAGCACAAACATATACGAAAAATAAACAACAATTGAAGTTAGTTTATGATTGAATCTTCACAGTTTCTAAATTCTTCATTGATTGATAGTTTTTCGAGAAGTTCATCTCGGCTTCCATAAATATCGGTGACATTTAAAATAATTGCAATTACATACACAGTGAATCAGATTGAAATGGAACTAAACGCTTCATTCAAAGTTAGTATTAATAAAAAAAATTCGATTTTGCAATCAATATTCAGTGCGTTAAACAATTAATATCACTGGAAAAAATGATCTGGCAAAATTCATTTACAAAACTTTCCTATTTTTAAAGCAGTTTACGCCAGTTTCTGGTGATTTTTATAAGAAAATATACATTTTAAGTATGATTTAGGCGAATTTCAGGATATAAAAATCAAAAACAGATGAAACTATCCTGTCTGTATGTGAAACACTCTTCTATGAACAAAAAGAAACAATACTTCTAAGGAATTATATTTTGAAAGTAATATTCGAAAAAAAAGACGAGAATCACATAGAGGTCGAACTTTGCGCTTCTTAATTAAGTTCCTATTACAATTAGCTCGAAAGTTTCGGCCCGTCCTCTTTCGTGAGCCTGTAATTTATTTTTCTAATGCATTTTGACGAATCATGATCTAGTAATTGGCGAACTTCATGAATACTTCCTTTAGATGTATCTCTTTGATGTTAACTGATTCAAATAAGTACGTTGTATCTGATTGTTGTCGTATTTTTTTCTAAAATGACTTCTATAATATAATTCCTTGACAGTATTGGTCTTTTGATAATGAATTTTCATTCAATCACTTCAACTGATATTGATTATTCAATACTCTAAATAGTCATTAGAAAATCGAAATCTTTCAATAACACTAACGATTAACAAAAGAGAATACCTTGTTTGCCAATCCGAATAAACTGCCGTGGATTATAGGTTGCTGAAAACGAAACATCTCTAACATTTGCATCACTTAGTGTGATTGACATTTGTCTATAAAAAACGAAAAATCATACAATAAATTCCACGGCTTTTTTCTCATAGTAAGACGAGAACTAAATCGTTCAAGTTTACAAGTCTTGCATGCATACAGTTAAGAACACCAGAATGGTTTGCAGCTAAAGTAGATTGTCTCTATACTTAAAACTTATGTAAATCGTATTGAAGAACAAATTGAATTGACATCGTTTTTATTTGGTGAAGTAAAATTTAAGTATTCAAAGCATTGGCTTGTACAGTTGGTTTCACTGGTGGTGAGTGACGAGTATAGGCCAGTGCTCTCAACTTGGTTCTAATGTTTGGCAAGAATGGAGCAATAGTAAATGGCATAGTAATGCATATGCAATGTGACCAGTAAGTTAAAACATTGAAATAGATGTCGTATGAAAATACCTGTCGTAATCCCGCAACCTTTGCAATGGGATTCAGTGAAAATGGTGCGCTAAAGATCAAATAGATCATGGAAATGCTCATCAGTTGTATGATCATTTTTTGATATTTCTGACAATCGATTGATTGACGTAACCGTTGTCGAATAAAAACAACTCTTACTAGTAGTGCAATACTAAAGAGTATGAGAACGATTGTTTGAGCAACTTGATGGATCATAGATTTGATGCCAAGTAAAATAGGTATTGGCAAATTCATATAACAAATAAAGCAACAAAAAAATAATGAAAAATCTATTGCGTTCTCGCAAGGATAAAGAACGTCTACGATAAAGTAGTATATTATTACATAGATACAAATAAGAATCATCGGCGAATAGTGAAACAAAATTCGGCCTCATTTGGTATTGAATAAAGTCGAGTGAAAAATGAGTAAATGTCGTTCAAATGCTGTCCGAATCATTAGAAATAAAATTGAATAGTATGATATTGAATCTATGAATGTCAAAACGATGCAGGTTGTATAAGTTGACGGATAAACAGTACCCGTATGGAAATAGTCAAGAGCCAGTGACAATAAAAATGATACTCCAGTGAAATTAAATACAAGTATCATGAAAATTGCATGAAAGTTGTCAATTCTTTTGGTGAAGAAAGAAAATAGTAGCCGACAATAATGTCAGCAATAAAAGGTAATATCTGACATAGTTGCAAAACTACATAAATCACTTATTGCGTATATGTTCGACGATGAGACGCGTCTATAAATGGTCCGATACTTGTCGTGTTAAACCCCATGACGTTAATATTTACTGTCATCATTATACGGGTCTCATTCGATCTAATTTTATGATGTTTTCTCGTTTTAAAATGAGCCGCATTTGACATTTACATCAATGGTGACAATTTTAATACAAGATTTGTTTTCCCATGCAAAAACATTTTACAGACAAGAAAATAATTCGATGAACGCGCTTATCTTACGCCCAGAGACGCCTGATGTTCCGGAAAATCCGGAAAAATTCCGGATTTTTGAAGTTTTTCCGGATTCTTTCCGGCTTCCGGATTTTTTCCGGATTTTAGCGATTTCTAATTTCAGTTGTATTTCATTTGTTTTAGCATTCGAAATTGTGAATAATTCAGTAGATGTTTAATATTTTCTTCTATTGGTGACCTTATCTGTATTCCAAGTAGCAATGCATTTGTCGAAAGTGTTTTTTCAGTCATGAAGCATCTATACGATGATAAACGAAATCGTATGTCAATGAAACTTGTTGCAGCTGAATTAAAAATTCGTTTTAACTCATAATTTATCATATACAGAAATTTATAATTTTTTTTATCAAAACCAGCACTGCTGAAACTTATTCATTCTAATGAAAAATATTGTGCCAAAAAACAACGTGTGAATTAACTTTAAATTGCATAATTTTTCAGTTATTTTCTATAAGTTGACAACATTTAGCTGTTTGTTTTTATTTTTGTGTAATTACAGTATGTTTTATTTTGCGAAAATATACAAAGTTATTTATAATTTAACTGAGAAAGATGTCCTTTACGTGAGTAAAATTGATCCTTGAAAAACAATTCCGGAATTTTCCGGATTTTGATAAATAAATTGCGGATTTTCCACTTTCACATCTGGCATCTCTGTTCATGACCTTTATATATATTTGTTTTTCTTTGTAAGTAATTGAGCAAGTGCTATACAGAGTTCTGCACGAGCCGATTGTGTAATTTTTTAAAACAACAATTGACGAGTAATAGAAATGAAACGAGTATCTTAGATCATTAATGATGTATTCATCGATGGAGAAGACAGACTCAATAAAAGAAATACTTTCTTTTTTTTTATTGTGATATTTTACCTCGAAATACGACATTTTTTCTTCATAAGAAAATAAAAACTTCAGTTTATCTGAACAGATTCCATAATCTAAGTGCTTTTTTTTGAAGAAAACGTTGTTTTATATGATCAGAAATAGTGTCTATGACGTTTGAAATCTAGTTGACCATGAGGAAAATTAGTTACAGAGAGAATCAAAAGTTGACATCCCTTTGTTTTTACTATAGGTTACTTGCATGAATATGGCATTATAATATACGCAAGCAGACTTCTTGATCGAAATCATATTCCGGAAAAGTCTATGATACAAGTACCATCTTTTTTTTCTCAATATGAGAATTATTTAGATATGCATACTATTCTTAAAATCCATTCATACTTTATTAATAAATAATAAATATTAAACTTCTACTGTGTATACTTGACTACTCCTTTTACATCATGTTTCTCTGTTATTTCAAAAGAACTTAGCATTAAGTAACAATAATACACAAGTCAACTAGAGTTCTGTATCACAAACAATAGTTAACCAACTAAAGATTGTTATGCGCAAAACCACTGTCTTTATCTTTTGTTTGTCTGCGTAAACGTTTTTATTACATTTACTGTCTTCTTTCGCCGACTGATATTCTTTTTCAAAACAAACAAAAAATATGTCGCATTCGTTGTCTTTCACTATTTTTACTAATCAAGGTATGCATTGTAAATATGAAAAACGAAATAAAGATTTCTTTTAATATGCATTTTTTCGATGATAACAACGAAAAAAATATTAACTTATACTTGTATACTTATCAATTACGTGCGACCTGATAAACATCAACATACGCAACGATGAATGCTAGAATTTGAAGCTGGAGCGAACATTAAAATAAATGGCGAATCCTTCATTAGAAGACTGAATAAAAACACGAAAATAGCTAATTTTTCAAAGATCGAAAGAAAAGCTATGAGCTAAAACGTTTGGTCTATAGAACTAACTACATTATACGTCCATTCCATTGAATGACAGGCATTGTAATTAATTTTTCGTATCATGCAGACGAATCTAAGTCGTCTGTCTACTATCTAAGAATTATTCATGTACGGTGGTCAAATGAAAATTGTGTTGTTTTGCTTCGAATTCTTCTGAAAAACTCCCATGGTTAGCCTCTTTTTATGAAATTTTCTTGTCTCAATCCTAGACTAACTCAAAGAATACTTGTTGCTAACCATTCATTACGCAACAAAAAGGAAAAGAACAATTAAGACTAATTGTTCCGTACCTACTGAATCTAAATATTTTTGTCTATCTTCTTCCTCGAATGATTAAGTCATAGGTCATAATTTTACAAGCATTTAGATCATGTTTCGAGCTATTTGTCTTCCTTGAATGTTATAACAAAGAACTCTACTATTATTACTGATATGCATTGAAAAAAAAAGTCACTTCAAGAATGGATAAATTTTTATTTCTTCTCATTCTTTTTTATTTATAACGCAGCCTCGATTGGATAAAAATACGTTTGCAAATAGTAAGCTTCTATCTCTAGTGTTTACTTAAGAATGAAATGTGTACTCACACTTTACACAATATCTTGCATTTCTGCAACTCATAACAAAAGATTATATGAAAATACGTGTGAGAGTGAGATGAAAATATTCTTATGAATTGTACATATACATATGTGCAAAAGAAATCAGATTAATTTATCGCATTAAATTATTTACATAGGATATGTGAGGCAATGAAATAAAATAAGAGAAATTATGATAGTTCTCAGAGTATCAAAACGAATCAATTTCCACATATAATTTGATTAAAAAAAGAATCGAATGTTGCAACAAAGACAGATTCTACAAAGCACAAATACGAATGTTTTTTTTTTTCATTTCGATGGAAATGAGAGAATTCCACTGACAACTCGTCATTAGAAACTCATCGAATCTATAAATTTATAGATGCTTTTATAGACCAGTGTACCGACGACGATAAGAATTTCTCCTAGTCCTTGATACACTCGAATAATTAAATTAGATTGAAGTACATCCACGAAATGCGAATACTTAGAGGAAGTAATAAATTCGTTTTACTCTTTCTTCAATCTTTGCTATAACTACCTCATATAATACGGACATATCACCTCAGAACAAATGAATATATCTCATGTGACATTTTATCTTCTGTACATAAACTAAACGAATACAACCATTGGTTGAAATTTTTCATTACGTCTTATTATTATTTTTTACATCTTTCTATTCATTATTTTACATAAAAATTGAATTAATAGGTTTTTTTTGTATATATTCTGTTTTTTTTTTTCTTATCTATATTTGAAAGAAGGAGAAAAACGAAAAAGAAAAGTTTGCTGTCCAATGAATCGGAACGTAAAAATAAAGAAAGCTAATTTGAATTCGACGATGTTGCATGTTCTTCATCCACATTGTCGTCAATATCAATATCATCATCGTCGTCGTCTTCATCATCAGTTTGTTGCGGTGATGAACATGATTTATCCATATCCTAAAAAAAAGAAGAAGAACATGTACATATCAGTGATATGAATAATGAATTTTTTTCTATACTTTTTTCACTACTGTTGCAGCTGATCGACGATGCTTTGCTCGTCGATTTTGAAACCATGTTTTAATCTAAAATAAAATAGTAATTGTTAATAATAATAATAATAAAGAAAAAAGAACGAAAGGTTCTCACTTGTCTTTCACTTAAATGAAGTGTTTTAGCAATTTGTTTACGTTCAACTGGTGATAAATATTGACTTATTTCAAATTTTTTTTCTAATTGTAAACTTTGTTCAGCGGAAAATCTTATTTGACCACCTTTACGACGTGAAACACTTGCTGTTGATACTGCCGTTGGATTACAACGTGAATATAAATATGGCCAATATACGGCAGCAGCATTTGCCGGCGATGCTTGATGGTGTGATGATGATGGAATCATTGATGATAGACATTCTTTATTGACAAATAAAAAAAAGAGACAAGCTTTATTATTTATTATTTATCCTTTAACACGAATTAAGTCGATGAGCACTTAACACTCACATCACTTATTCAATGAATTATTGGTTTTTTAACATAAGTACGATGATCAGCTCATATAGTATTGATTTTTCTCGTCTATAAATTTTCCTTTCCTTTGCTTTTTTTTCATACTATAGAAGGGGAACTAACAAAAAAAAATGCGTATCAGTAAACTTGTTGATGAATCATTAGTTGTTATATTACTTTTTATCACCCCTCATAGAATAACAACACTACGAAAGAAAGAGAGAGCATCGAATGGCAAGTTCAAGAGCATCATAATTGTATTTTTATCAATAATATGTATGTATGCCGAGAGAAGATAGTGAAAATGATATGTTGATTATTCTCATAACAAAATTAAGGACAAATAACCTTGAGAATGTTAAAATTCTAACCAATGGACCACTTTTCAGAAATCATTAATGTGTTTATTTCCTCTTCTCTTTTCTTTTTTTTTTAGTTTTGCTTATCTCTATTTGAACATACCTTTCCGGTCAATATGTTGATGTTGAATTTTGTCTTTAATTGATAATGGTGAAAGTGAATGTTGATAATTATTGTTATTTGTTGATGTTGTTAAATTTGAAGTAGAATCATGTTGAATTTTTGCTGTTGGAGAATGTCGAGATATGGATAAATATGGATGATATTGATGTCGATGGTGAGGATGTTTTTGTGGTGAAATTAAAGATGGTGAAATATCATTTGGTAATGCTGCTGCTGTTGTTGTTGTTGTTGCTGTTGAAACTGATAAGAGTTCAGGTGAATAAGCCAAAAGTTGAGCAGCAAATGATGACCAAAGTGCTGTTGGATCAATAAATGTTGGCGATATTGATGTTGGTGCTTTTAATATATCATCAATACGAAATGATGATAATTGATGAGGATGAGAATTTCGGTATGGTGATAAAAAAGATGATGAATACACAGAGCAATTCATTGTCTCGTCGTAGGGTCTTATCTTATGCACGTACGCTTGATATATAAGTGTATATATATATATATATATATAT
>OENM01000225.1:66320-76513 GCA_900239745.1 Rotaria magnacalcarata
TCTTCATAACCATTATTTAATGCCATGCGAAGATTATCACAAAGAACGAATACATTGAAGAGAAAATCTAAAACTATATTCATTTTTTGAGACAATATGCATTTGTCGAATTTAATAGAAAAAGCTGTTAGCGCAATCCCTGTGGGATTAAAATGTAAAACACGATAACGCTCCTTTTCTGGAATCCACCTACCGCGATCTGTGATGGTCTGTGGAGTTTCTCTGTCACGGTCTGTATTATGGTGTATGGAGTCTCTAGAGACCATTGCAGACGTCAGAAGTCATCACAGATCGTGACAGAGAAATTAATTAATTAATTAACCAGCTAACTAATTAATTAATTTCTCTGTCCCGGTCTGTACGGGGGTGATGGGTCCAAATTTCTACCCTATATACTTCAACACTGCTTTCAGATCGTGTTTCACAAAAAGTAAGCAAACGATGAGAAATTAGAAAAGGAGAAAAATTCAATAAAACTGATTTCATTATTCATAGTAAAAATAGTTTATAAAACCAAATAATTCGAGACTAAGTTAAAAAAAAAGTGGATGCTAATATCTATCGGTCAGTTATTTATCAACACATTTTATTGCATATTTCTTTATCAAAATGAGAAAAGTCTAAATGGGGTACACTTGGCAGCCCTGCTCGAATATCAAGATGTGCTGCGTACTTATACTTCAAAAATTTTAAAGTGTTGATTTTGCGTCATGATTAGATAGAGATCGATCAATTACATAAGATATAGCTTTTGAGTATGTAAACTGCTATTTTTTTCCTAAAGTTAATGATCGATCTTTATCCGAGCATGACAAGACAAAAACACCATGCTGTTTAAATTTTCAAATGCAAGCATATGACATATCTTGAAAATGAAATATCTAGGCTCATGCATATTTACCATGAGAATTTGCTAGTTTAATTTATTTATTCTAATAATGCAATCAATTGCTGAACCTGAATATCAATAGATTTTTTAATTTTAAGTCTATTGCCTTTCGTTGCCAAAAAGAAATCGAGAAAGCAAAATGTTCATCATTTATGAAGATTCTTAGTGCCTGCTTATCTATCTATAGAAATAGGTGAAATATTTATTTTTGCCTGGAAAATATTTTCGTTGGAATTAAATTGAAATTCATTGATTGATAACATATTCTAAATTATATTGTATATTTTTTTTTAGAATATCAAAAGATCGCTATGGCAACAGCAATCGGTAAAAATAGTCTTAATAATAAATTGTTACTATTTTTATTTCTTAAATAGGATTTGCTATCATGGGTTTTATTGGTTTTTTTGTGAAACTTATTCACATTCCCGTAAGTCTCTTTCTTTGTTTTTAAACGATCTAATCTCTTGAATATTTTAGATCAATAACATCATTGTGTATGTTAAGAAATTAATTTATTATTTTTTAATTTAAATTTTTTAATTTTAGGGGCTCATAAAACTACAGCTCTTCCTTCAAGGGACAATCACTCTTTCTTTTCGTTCAATATTTTTCTTTTTGTTCGTATAAAGCATAATCGAGTCTATTTATTCATGCAATAGTCTTTTTAATAAAGTTTAAAAGATTATTTTTTAGCTGAAGCTCTGCTTTTAGATGACGTCAACTGTTGAGCAAGATTTAACAGAAAAATTAGAAACTAGTAGCTTAGAAGCTGCTAAACATGAAATATCTATTGGCAAAGAAGCAGCTGATATGATAAAAGCTCAAGCAAATGAAGCATTTAAAAGTAAAGAAAGAAAACATTTTGTTCAAGAAAAGATTCATTTCTCTCTAAATCTATTCAGATGGTGATTATGAAACAGCAACTGAATTATATTCAAAAGCTATTGAAATTCATCCCGACGCAATTTTATATTCAAATCGAAGTTTTGCTTATCTTCGTCGTGAATGGTACGGCTATGCATTGATCGATGCTAAAAAAGCACTTGAATATGATTCAAAATACATCAAAGTAATGCATTTTGTTGATTGGATATAAAAGATTATTTTACACTACATATCGATATATATGTAGCGCTGTAGAAAAAGACTTCCGTATTCAACTGAGACATTGTTGCGTACCGTAGGGAAATTTTGATTATCATATTTTTAAAGAAGGTTCGAGAAAACAAGAAACTTAGTTAAGTCGGAGCCTAATTCAATCGTATGTGTATCATTCGGCAGTTCACATTGTTTGCTCTATCTCGTTTCGCTACATAGTCCGAATCGCGATGTGACAATGTAAATAGATTTAGTTTTCGATGCCGAAGTAGTAATCGATGAAAGTTTGATTAAAAACATTAAGAAATAATATTATTGCTAAGAAAGATACGCATTTAAAGTAACTTAATCATACTGAAAAGCCGAGAGTTGTTAAGGTCCTCTACTTTTCCGGAAATCTTTTTGTTTTGTTTTGTTGTATATCTCTCTGTGTGATCATGAACTAGCTGAAACATGTCTATAATTCGGGTCTTTTCAGAATATAATTCATATTGTCAAACAAGAAACTATAATTATTATTTAAAATAACATGATAAACAAAATATCGATGATATTTTTTTCTCCTAATTGCTGTAATGCACTTTAAAAGTCAGAATCGGACAAGCAGTGGTATTGATTATACAACTAACGGGTGGGCCATAAAGAATTACACTATTTTGTTTTCGCTATAATTCAGTCAGTGTTGATGCTATTGGCCAAAGCTTTTTTTACAAAAGGTTCACCATGGAATTCTCTACAAAATCATATGTAAAAGATTTTTGTAAACTACGAAACAGCTAAGTTCTAAAACGAAGAGAACACGTTTCGAAAATGTTCAACTTTCAAGTTCAAGATGCATTAATATTTGGAGTACGTTTAGACAATTTAATCGCAGGCTTAAATCGCGCGAGAAGCGTTTTCTGGCATTCTCAAATACGCTTTTTCCGATATCCTTGAAAAGCTTTTCATTCAACGTGACCATCACCTATTAAATCAATATTTTCCGAAAACTCGTTCGAAAAGTCTTAATTGGAATTGTCAAGAAAATCAACCGCTAGCACAACTTTAAATGACTCGAACGAGTGTGCAGGGGCATAGCCTAGTATGTTGACTTTTAAAGAAAAAAAAACTCATCAAAAAAGAACGTTTTTTTTATTGAATGGCATTCGTTTGCGTGCAAGCAGCAAATCATGAAATGAAAGTTGAGGTTTCCGCAAAAGTAAAAATATTTATCCTGAATTTTTACTCATTTTTTTTAATCAAGAAAAGTTTCAAAGACATTAATCTTGTCTAGAATTTAACCCTCTTTAGGACGGTCGTCTTAGTTCCTTTGTAACTTCCCCATAGAAAGCAAATTTGAGAAAAAACGGATTTTGAGCTTGAAAGTTGACATTTTCGAGACATGTTTTCTTCGTTTTAGAACTTAGCTGTTTGGTAGTTTACAAAAATCTTTTACACATGATTTTGTAGAGAATTCCATGGCGAATATTTTGGAAAAAAGCTTTGGCCAATAGTATCAAAACTGACTGAGCTATAGCGAAAAACAAAATAGTGTAATTCTTTATGGCCCACCCGTTACTTTCCTTTCTCGGAAAATAGATATAAATATAGCATGAAATAGAGAGAGTATAAAAGAATGGTGATATAGTAGAAGAGAGATAGATTGATTTTGGAGTAGTATCAAGAGGCAGTGATATACATAGTAAGGAAAATAGTTAGTTAGTTAGAAATATTAAGTAGAAGTTACAATTCAAAATCGTGAAACGGTTATGATTATTGTGCGTGTTGTAATCATTTATCAATTCCATGTCAAATTGTTATTAAAATAAATATCACCAAAAACCGTAACGTTATATTTTGATTTATCAATTCACCCAGAACCAAAGAATAATAACCCACTAAATATTTCGTTACAATACTTATTTAAGTTTAACTGACAGAGAGAACTATATGCTATATGAGTGTAATATTCTTTTAATATAACTTTTTCATTCATTTTTATCGAGTTTTCTCCTTATACTTATCACTGTCACATAAGAGACAATTTTCTTTCTATAGAATAATCTTTCAATACATAGAAAAATTGCTTATTCTGAGGAATTTCTAAAAATAATTTTATTCGAAACATTCGAAATTACTTCATATACTAGCTGTACTCAAGAATAGGGGTGTCAATTTACATTTTATTTAATTTAAATTTAACTTCGCGAAAAGTTAGTTTAATTTTAAATAAAATTCTATGAAGGTAAATTTAAAATAAATTAAAATTTTTCTGATATAAAAATTTAAGTTTAAATTGAATAAATTGTTTGGATGGATACACATCATTGCTACGAGAAAAATACGTGACTTTAATAGTAGTTATTATAAAAATGAGAGGAAAACCTAGTATTTTAGGTTAATATTTATTCATAATAGTCAAAATTTCTCTACAGATTATACAGGATTCGTCATCTTTCTTCTTCAAAATACTGGGGTACTCATAAAAATATATTTAATAGCCCAATTCATGGAAGAATGACTAATTTTAACTTTAGAAAGCAGGAAACATACTCAAATTTGACTTTAAATAGGAGCAATCAAGTCAAAAACTATGTTTGTCTACTAGTTTTCAAAATTTAACTAATTTGAATTTCAAACAATTTAATTTAAATTTAGTTAAATTTCTTGAATTTAAATTTATTTTAAATTTAACTTTTCATGTGAGAAAAATTTATTTTAAATTTAACTTTGCATGTGAGAAAAATTTAATTTATTTTAAAGTTAAATTTTTGAAAATTTATTTCTCGATTTAATAATCTTTTTTAAATTTAAATGTGACACCCCTACTCGAGAAAGAGAGATCTCCTTTTATTCTTATGTTTTCTCTTCTAGTTAATATTCCTGCTGATGCTACATGGTGACAGAACGGAGTGACTATTGCTGGAGGTCTCGGGGAAGGGGGTGCCACTAATCAACTCGACTTCCCTTATGGCCTCTTTGTTGATGATGATCAAACAGTGGTTATTGCTGACTACTGGAATCATCGTATCATCCAATGGAAGAACGGTCATACAACGAATGGACAAGTTGTTGCTGGTGGTAATGGTCAGGGAAATGGATTGAATCAATTGAAATGGCCAACTGATGTATTAATTGACAAAGAGATGAATAGTTTCATTATTTGTCATAGTGGGAATCGACGAGTTGTACGATGGTCTCGTTGTAGTGGTACAACACAAGGTGAAATACTCCTCGACAACACCGATTGTTGGGGATTAGCAATGGATGAGCAGAGATATCTCTACGTCTCTGACATCGGAAAAAATGAAGTAAGAAGATATCAATTGGGTGAGAAGAATGGTACTCTCGTAGCTGGTGGTAATGGAAAAGGTGATGAACTTAGTCGAGGTATGTTCAGATTTCCGAAAAAGTAAATTTCAGAAAATACCGAATTTCTAACAAAATATCGAAAAACACACAACTGTGCCAACAGAAATTTCCTTGTAATTTCCGAAATCGCCATTAACTGAAAAATAAAATTCTCAGAAATTACCATATTTTAACATACCAACCAACAGAACATCTAGGGAATTTCAGAAATCAGCTCCACAATCCAAAAGAAATTACGGTAAATACGGAAATTTCCACACTTTATATCATGTGCATACGCTGGTATATGTGTATAAATTTGAAGGCCCACCCTCAAAAATGAGAAGAAATTCTAGTAATTTTGGTAATTACCTGGAAATTACGGTAATTACGGAAATTTCCATAGTTAATATCATGTGCATACGCTGGTATATGTGTACAAATTTGAAGGCCACCCTCAAAAATAAGAAGAAGTTCTAGTAATTTCGGTAATTACCGGGAAATTTCCGTAATTTTGTAATTTCCAGGTAATTACCGTAATTACTAGAATTTCTTCTCATTCTTGAGGGTGGGCCTTCAAATCTATACATATACCAGTGAATGTGCATGATATAAACTATGGAAATTTCCGTAATTACCGTAATTTCCGGGTAATTTGC
Organism: Rotaria magnacalcarata; assembly: GCA_900239745.1. Classification (NCBI taxonomy): domain Eukaryota; kingdom Metazoa; phylum Rotifera; class Eurotatoria; order Philodinida; family Philodinidae; genus Rotaria; species Rotaria magnacalcarata. Next base: position 72,300 of record OENM01000225.1, read on the forward strand.
GTTAGTGTGTTTTGTAGATTTATGTAGTTTTCGTTGGGATGTAGTTGGAATTGTAGTCATTTCTTTGGAAGTTTCGAGCTCGGAGTAGTTCAGTATGGAAGTTTTGTGATTATGTTGCTATTCATTATGGGTAATTTCCGAAATTTCTAAGAAATTAATCCATCACTGTGTTTGCTGGCGTTGCGTAGTATCTCGGTTGCTTCGAAAGTTTCCGGTATTTTCTAAAAGATGAATTTTTCATGTTTGTAATTTCCGAAATATGTATTTTTAGCTAGGAAATTTCCTTTTTCGGAAATCTGCCCACTGCTGTCGGCATGGTAATCTCTATGTCGTCGATTATAGTAATCATCGTGTTCAACGATTTTCTATCGAATAAGACTTGTGAATTGTTTTTTCTTTGCTTGTTTCTTTCTCTATACTTTGAAATGAATGAAAACAAAAAGAAAGAAATTTCCTTTTACTCTTTCGCTTCAAAGAAAAGAATAAAGAAAAAAGCTAGAATATAAAATTACATCATGTGTTTCTTTTCTTCTTCTTTTACTTACTTGTTAAGAGTCATTCTTTGTAAGAATCACGAACTTTGGGAAGTGACCCATCTCAGAATTATCTGAAAACTTCAGGGTATAGGTAAAAAGTTGCCCTGATTCTAAAAATATAATTTTTTTAAAGTACTCATTGGATAAAAAAACGTTATGGGTACTGGATCATGACCAAAATGGGTATATATCGATTTTTTAAAAATTGTCAAAACATATTTTTGATGTGTCAGGAATGTAGAGCTCATCAAGCTGATCATTTTTCACATTGGCCATATCTTTCTAGACCGTAAGCTTCGAGCGCTAATTCGTCTCTCAAGTAGACAAATATTGAGAGTTTCACCTGTTTCCTCATATTTCACCATTAAAACTCAGCATAAGTACTACTTATAATACATGGATTTAATCATCTGACTTCCAGCTACACGCTCATGTGTTTACCGACTCTTCAACCATCTCATTTCGAAAGCAATACCGAAAAGGGTGGGTGTGGGTGTGTGAGGTGCTGCTATACTTGACGTTATTATTGTTTGATTTCCCCACACCCACACCCAAAATTATGATGATAACTTACAAAAAATATAATCCTTTCTAAAACCTAAATAGAAAAGAAACAAATTAGGTAATTCTAATGGCANGTCGCTTTGCAACGACGAAGTTCAAATTAAATTTTTATTTTACGTTACACATACTAAGGTGCGCACCATATCCTTTCTGTTCTTTCACATTGTTGCAGTAACAAACTAAGTATCGAACGAAATACGTAAAGACAATACTGCTAAATATTCACTGTAGCGCTAATACCGCGACCAAGCGCGTTGCAAATTACCGCGATTGCCGATTAGTGCACCGCGGTTTATGATACCGCGACTAACTGCATTGTAGATTACCGCGGTTTCGATCAAGCTTACCGCGGTTCGTGATATCGTGACTTATTCTACCGCGTTGACACACATGATCACCGCGTTCCATAAAACCGCGACTAACCGCGACTTATTCCACCGCGTTGACACACATGGTCACCGCGTTCCGTAAAACCGCGACTTATTCTACCGCGGTGACACAGATGGTAAACGCGTTTTCTTCGAACCGAGGTGTGGAAAACCGCGGTTCAACGCGTTTTTTCGAGGACACCGCGTTGTGTCAGAGGACAACCGCGATAGTTTTAAAAAACCACGGTTGACCGCGTTTTTTTTGAAATTTTTTTTCCGTGGGGGGTTGATTATTTTACCTTTGTGTCAAAAATGGTTTCTTAAGGTGTCCGTGTGAGGGTCTGGGTCTGGTTAATGTTATTTTATACAGTCACCCACGTCCCGACTTGATGAAAAGAAATAATAAGATGCTCATCGTTTTTTTTTGCACTGATCACAACCGAAAGGAAAGTATGGATCACTTATTTGGTGAACTTGCAGTGCACATGAATCAATGTTTTGATATGCGAAAAGAAGAAGTCGCGAAATTAGAGTCACACTTCATTGACTAAGGTAAACATTTTATGTTGGAAGAAAAGAAAAAATATGTAACGCCTATATAAGCAAAGTAATACCTCTTGCAGACTCACATTAAAAAATAAGCATTTTGATATCGGCCGGTAAGTAGTCTTATTCGATCATCGATATTTTTACATTAGCGATGCGTTTGATTTTTACAATATAGTAGTGTAGATAATAATGACAGCAAAAACGACGAATGATAAACATGCATTTTTGTGATTAATATGAAGATATTGAAAAAACTGGGTTAGAAAGTGTTACAAAGGCCCCGCTGTAACCTATATCAATTCACAAAATAGAAATTTATGTTTTTGTCTAACCAATCAGCAACAAATTTTATATTTTCGATTCCTAATCTGAATCTTAATCTTTTCTTTATTATTATTTTTTCCCATCTATATTATACAACCCACACTCACACAAGAGAAAGAGAGAAAAGAAAAAAAGGAAGAAAAGGCATTTTTTTCTTCGACTAGACTATTTTGTATATAAAGATAATGGTGCATCATTCTATAAATGCATTTAAAATTCAGTCGAAGAAACGATGCCATTATTTACGTCGTCACGCATGGGAAGAAAAGGACACAATAGAGAGATATACAGAGAGATGAAAGAAAGAGTGAAAAAGAGCGGTTGACGTATGTGCATCTCGAGTTGGATTGCGCATATAAGAAATACATAACGTATAAAGACAAAATAAGAATATATAAGAATAAATAATTAAATAACTTGTTAGAGTACTCTAACACTTTCGATGGGGTTTATGAAAATGCAACGTATGATACACCCTTTTAAAGCTGTTCAGTCATATAAACGCGATGATAAACCTTTCGGCACGTTGTATATTCACTTGACAAACCTTTTTATTTCGTCTTTTGATGGGTAGATAAAAGGGTTTATCGCATGCTGCTAAACGGTAGAAAAGGTTATATCATACGTTGCATTTTCATAACGTTTTAAACGTTTATCATTCGGCGCTTTTTTATCAGTACAATATTAGTTGAAAATTCAATTAAAACTCATCACAGCACTCAGTATGAATATTAACAAGAAATCTTCGAAATACTAATTAGAATTTGGTGTGCCACATTATCTGTACTTTGTAAAATAAAGATTAAAAATAAATAGTTTTTTTCTTATTATCGATAAATAGATGAATTCCTAGTATAAAAAGAGGGTACATTAATCGATATGATTTCATATCACTTCGACAGTGATATTATTGAAAAATGAAGCTGATGCACGAAATATAAATTTAAAATTTTTCTACGCACAGTAGTATCATATATTTTTGCACGCTACCGAAAAGATGCACCCTAATTTAAAATGTGTCGTATCTGTGTCGTTATTTATTGTGTCGTGAGCTTCAGCGCAAGAATGCGTCGGAAATGAATTTGTCGCGTTCTGTCTACAGTCTATTCGTCCACGCTTCGTTTATGCGCGCACAACTATATATAAGGAATGCGATTGAACATACAAAGCATAAATTTTTTATTTAATCTTTTCTTCTAGACTATTTTTCGACGAATATCATGGGTCGAAAAAATGCCTCCCTTTATTGGTGATCGGGAAGGACTACTCTGGAGTGGTCTGATAGAGATCAGATCAACTCAAGGCCAGTCAGATCCAAGGATCTGATCTCCTTGAGCTCCAAGAATAGGGATAAGTGAAGGAAATTAAATAAAAAATATACAATGATATGCCTATACAAGAAAAAATGAAAAATTCTCTGCATGATAGGTTTGAAACACGTTTTCAGAATGTGTCGTGCTCTTGCTGGACAAAATGTGTCGCAACGAGCACCTCGTGTCGGACTCTAATGTGTCGTACGTTGTGTCGCAAATCACGACACATGCGACGCATTTTAACTTAGTGTGTGTAGTCATTTTAATGTTATAAAAATAAAGACTTTATTTAGATTTATTCTTTATTGTGAAGCAAAAAAAATAAAGTTAGACCCCTATACAGAAAAATCTTTTTTTATTCTTTCATTTCCCGCTGATATTTATAGGCCCTGACTCATGTCTCTTCTTTTGTATACAGGGTGTTTCATAAATAACACCCCGATAAGAAATTAAAATATCTCCGCTAGATGTCGACCAAATGAGCTGATATTTTTACCAGTGATAGAGGCTTACTTAAAGTTGTTTTTCATAAAGAAACCATGAACAAACTATTGTCCTAT
>OENM01000225.1:76553-115053 GCA_900239745.1 Rotaria magnacalcarata
AACACGTTTCGAAAATGTTCAACTTTCAAGCTCAAGATGCATTAATATTTGGAGTACGTTTAGACAATTTAATCGCAGGCTTAAATTGCGCGAGAAACGTTTTCCGGCATTTTCAAATACGCTTTTTCCGATATCCTTGAAAAGCTTTTCTTTCAAAGTGACCATCACCTATTAAATCGATATTTTCCGAAAACTCGTTCGAAAAGTCTTAATTGGAATTGTCAAGAAAATCAACCGCTAGCAAAACTTTGAATGACTCGAACGAGTGTGCAGGGGCATAGCCTAGTATGTTGACTTTTAAAGAAGAAAAAAACTCGTCAAAAAAGAACGTTTTTTTTATTGAATGGCATTCGTTTGCGTGCAAGCAGCAAATCATGAAATGAAAGTTGAGTTTTCCGCAAAAGTAAAAACATTTATCCTGAATTTTTACGCATTTTTTTAATCAACAAAAGTTTCAAAGACATTAATCTTGTCTAGAATTTAACCCTCTTTAAGACAGTTGTCTTCGTTCCTTCGTAGCTTCCCCATAGAAAGCAAATTTGAGAAAAAACGGATTTTGAGCTTGAATGTTGACATTTTCGAGACATGTTTTCTTCGTTTTAGAACTTAGCTGTTTGGTAGTTTACAAAAATCTTTTACACATGGTTTTCTCGAGAATTCCATGGCGAATATTTTGGAAAAAAAGCTTTGACCAATAGCATCAAAACTGACTGAGTTATAGCGAAAACAAAATAGTGTAATTCTTTATGGCCCATCCGTTAGATAGTTTGAATTGTCGAATGGCATGTGAATCATTGGATCACATCGTTACTTCGTTTCTCAATTATTTGAACTTTTTTTTATACGAATTTCTTGATAAAAAACAATGCATCTATATATTATTTATATTTAATTCTTGACAAGGGTTATTTTCTGATCAAGCTCTTGTAGCATAAATTTGTATAAACATTGTTTTGAATTTTTGGATTGACTATTAATTTGAATGTACTTGACAAATATTTCTATAACTATAAAAGAAAAAGTCGTAATAAGTCCTATGGCATAACATATACCTCTAATGAAATTTTTGAGCAAGACAAAACCCTAAAAGACTTGCTCCTAGGAACTTATTTAATAAATATCATGTAAAGTTATAAACACACATACATCTTTATATTACTATTCTTTTTTGGAGACTCTAAATAAAGATTTGTAGTGTTGGAAATGTGTATTCCACTTCCTGACTTGGTTATGTATTTCAATGTTCGTAATGCAAAGATAGATGTAATTTAATTTTGTATAGTTACTTCGTTAACACGTGATTTTGCTTAAGCACCGTTAAACAAAGGAAGTCTATGTCTATAAGCCTACATATATCCAGCTCCATGATTCAATTTTAACTATTATTTTTATGTCGTAATCTTTCTTAGGCATTTTATCGTCGAGCATCGTCTTATATGGCTTTAGGAAAATATGCACTAGCTTTATCTGATTACGAATATGTAAGTTTTAATCGATGATTCTTTCTTCAAATAGTTCACAATTTAATTTAACACTAACGTTTCTAGGTCACAAAAGCATGCCCCAACGATAAGGATGCAACAATGAAATATGAAGAATGCAAAAAAGTTGTAACACGCATTCGTTTTGAAAAAGCGATTGCTGTGGATGAATCATCGAAATCAGTTGCAAATCAAATTGAAATCAATACCATGAGTTAATATTCCTCTTTTTGCCATATTTTAAGTAAATCTAAATTTAATGTTTTATTTTAGCTGTAGAAAAAGAATACGACGGACCACATTTAGATGTTGACGGTCTAGTTACAAAAGAATTTATTTACGCACTATTGCCATATTTTGAAAGTCAAAAGAAACTTCATAAGAAATATGCTTACCAAGTAAAACATTACTTTTTTTAAATCTTTGATAAAAGATAATACTTTTTATTTTATTTAGATTATTCTACAAATTCTAACATTGCTTAAGTCGTTGCCAACGTTGATTGATATTACTGTACCAAAAGTCAGCATTTAATACTGTCTAATATCTTGCATATGTTTGCCTCCTTTTGTTTTTAGAAACATAAATTTACTATTTGTGGAGATGTTCACGGACAATTTTATGATTTATTGAATATTTTTGCCTTAAATGGACCACCATCCGAAGATAATCCATATGTACATTTAGAAAAAGAATCGTTTTAATAAGACTGATCTTTATGTTTTCATATTTAGTTATTTAATGGCGATTTCGTCGATCGTGGTTCATTCAGTGTTGAGTGTATTCTTACCTTATTTGGATTTAAATTACTCTATCCAAATCATTTCTTTCTTGCTCGAGGTTACTTTGATGATTTCATTGATTGGACTTGGTAAATGATTTATTTGTGTATTGCAGGTAATCATGAATCATTAACAATGAATCAAATGTATGGATTTGAAGGTGAAGTAAAAGCAAAATATACAGCACAAATGTTTCAATTATTTACTGAAGTTTTTAATTATTTGCCATTATCGCATTGTATCAACAATAAAGTTCTTGTAAGTTAGTTTATTTACAATTTCGATAAACCTCGCTTTTCCAAATGATGCATTGCTATTCTTGAGAATATATTATTAATATTCAAGGCGTATATGCAGGCGTTTGTTTGAGGAAATAACTTTAATTGATTACCAATCCCTGAATACTTTTAGACTTTCTTCCGTTCTTCCAATATTGCTAAACTAAACAAAAATTTAATTTGTTGCTGGATAAATTATCCCGAAAGGTCTACGTTTTTTTTATATCGTTGCTATTTCAGACTGCCCTTAGTCATCTTTATATCTAAGCCAATGGATTCTGTTCACGCTATTCATCGGTTGCTCTATGCCAAAATGATGATACGAACAGAATGCTTTCTTTGTTCTAAATCTATCGAGTTGAGCACATAGTTCATTTTAGAAAATAGTCAACTTAGGAGTAAGCTGCTGTAAATCGGATGCGTCAGTTTAGCTCGCAATACATCAGCTAGCTCTCCTAACAATTAGCATAACTTTTCGAGTAAATCTTATGGCAAGTTTTCATTAAAAAAAACAACATTTATTCTTCAACAGGATCAGATCTTTCGAATAATACATTCAACAAAAATATCTCTATCAATATGGTCTAGATAAAATGATCAGAATAGAAAAACGATATATCAAACAAAGCTTTAGTACCTGTGAATCGATGAAATCCGGGCTGATGCTTGCCGTTAGGATTTATGGTCACATGTATGCTTCGAACGTACCAGATTAATAGTATGAATTCATATTTGCTTTAGGTTATGCACGGCGGATTATTTAGTAAGGATGATGTTACATTAAAAGATATTCGTGCTATTGATCGTGTTAAACAACCACCCGAAGAAGGATTAATGTCAGAAATCTTATGGAGTGATCCACAACCACAAGCTGGTCGATCGGAAAGTAAACGTGGTGTTGGTAAATATTAAAATCAAGTTTTTTTCCTCCTATGAACATTAAATCACTATTTCACTATTTCCTAGGTCTTCAATTTGGTCCTGATGTTACTGAACGTTTTCTTAAATTAAATAATTTAGAATATGTTGTTCGCAGTCATGAAGTTAAACAAGAAGGCTATGAACTCGCTCATAATGGTAACGAAACAAACATGCTAATAAATACATTGAACTGTTTTATTTTTCTATTTAAGGAAAATGTATTACTGTATTTTCGGCACCGAACTATTGCGATACAATGGGAAACAAAGGTGCCTATATTACAATCACTGGTGATGACGTAAGACCTAAATTTACATCGTATACTGCTGTACCGCATCCAGCTGTTCGTCCAATGATGTATGCTAACCAGCTATCAATGTTTGGTTTGATGTAGAACATTAAACATAACGAACAAGCTTGAAGTTTAATTACAAATAGACCATCATCCCGGTGACCTTTCTGTTTGTTCTTCTGTTTTCTTTCTTTTTTTTGTGATTACTTTCCTTTGCCTGTTCAACTTTCTACCTATTCATTTTAGAATTCCGCGTTGGTATGTTCTTTTCTTATTTCTTCATTTTCACGTGATACTTTTTCTTTCTAATTCTTGCTCGTTGAAGTTCCGTGCCATTCTCATGTGTGCGCAAGTTTCGCGAATCTCCGTAGTTGTTGGGTGTTCCTTTTCTTTTTCACAAGACTTTTTCTTATTCAGGAAATAAAAGCAAAGCAAGCGAATGATGATAAAACAATAGTTTGACGGCTTTTCTTGCTCTATTAATAACACTACTATTATAAACTAGTCGATTGTTGCAAAGCAATATTATCTATTAAACATTTTTTTATCATGATTTTTTGCTCAATTTAAAATTTAAAGATATGCAATAAATGTTTTACTTATAAATGAAATAATTTAAAGGCACAAAAGAAACGTTCGATAATACTATCGCACATTAAGAAAAGTTTCGAGATCGTGTCAGATAAACAGAGGTACACAAAAACAGTTTTCTAATAATAGACGATGTGACACAAAAGATTAGGCGAAGATATTCATGAGCAGCATTGACAATAAACTTGTTATCTGAACTCTCCCCGTATTAAAGATTCGAATAGTCAGGTATTATCAATAGAAATTTATATGTCATCTCTTAAAATAGACGCAACACAGTATTTAACGACTTCGTTTTTATTTGTCAAACGAAGAGAAAAGAATATCAGGCAAATAATAGTTACAATATGTAAAACAAAAAAAGATGAATCCGATCAATAACTGACGAGCTAGTTACAAAATGTGAATATCTCAAACATTCTTATGACAACAAGAAGCGATTGTGTGGTGAATCGAAATACATAATTCGTATTTCAATTTAATTGAATATGCTTCATCGATCAAATTGATAGATTTACAACTTTGATTTCAAGTGATTTTTCTCTTTTTATTATAAATCTTCTGCTAAGAATATACCATGAAATAGAGACAAATTTTATTGAAAAAATAAAAAACACGTCTTGCATTCGTAGTTTTTTCAATGGCATACAACGAAGTAGGATAACTCGACATGAAATCTCTCCATCATCATTAAAAAGACAGTGCATTTGTTATTTATTTTGGTGCAAGGCTAATAAAGAGAAGTAGCCGAGTTTATGACACATAACTTATTGTTGTTCGAGTCGCATCTGTAAAATTTTCAGAATGGAAATTCGACCGGATATCCAAAGCTTTTTTTCTTCGTCATCTTATCTGAATTAGAATATGATATAAAAGTTTTTCACGTAGAAATGAATGATGAACTTATTTTATTTTATACGAGAAAAAATGCCGAAATAGAATTTCCAATTGTTTTTATGTATGATCGACGGTAAAAAAATCAGCAGAAGGCGTTTTTCTTTAATATTTTTTTTTTCGAAAGAAAATTAAACCGTATGAATATTTGCTAGGATTTCTTATAAAAAAATCTCCAAAGGCAAAGTTCCCTTCACGCTAAGCTGCTATCTAGACGTGTAAGAAAATAACAAAAAAAATCATTCTACGTTCAATTTTTTCCGGAGAGTATCTAATACTTCAATTTTTCACTTCTTCACATATAGAGAATTTATGGACATAAATCTCTAGCATCGATATCTGGTTGTGTTTTAATATAAAAAGACGCGTACCCTTATCTATGTACAAAACATAGAATAAACATATACGTTATCAGTAAATACATAACGCCAAACGAAATGCTTTTTTCGTCCTCCTCGAAAATTGGGTCGTCTTATTTGAAAATCTTTTTATATCGTTCAAAATATATTTGAAGAAATTCTCCTCGTTTTCTCTCCCTCTCTCCCTCTAATTAGGATAATATAAAATTTAGTTTTTATTCAAATTTGTTGAACAGTTTAGCACGTGCCAGAACCAATATAATGACTAACTCGATTGTGGCGCTTGTAGCTCATTCACTTTCTTTTCTTTTCAATCACATACAAATGCACGTGGTTAACTATTTTGCTGCTTGTTTATGGTTTAATTAGTGATTCAATAACTAATTGCTACAATAATCTATTGTTTATCATGGAAAAACTGGATATTCCCACTGTGAATCATCATATTGGCTCAACTGAACGAGTTTTTGTTGCTCATGTTAATGATTTAAACGGTTTGTTGTTGTTGTTGTTTTTGTTTGCTTCGATTTATGCAATTTTTTCTTCTAGATTTTTATCTACATTCTGAATTACATCGTGATTCACTTCTTAAACTTGGTCAAGATCTTTATGATGAATATTCCGAGTCACTAACGTATTTAATATTTTTTATTTGTCTTTTAATTGATCTCGAATATGCACGTTTTGTTTTTGTATAGGAAACAACCTTTAGGAATCAATGAAACATTTAGTATAGGCGATTATTGTGTGTGTCCATCACATAGTCAAGATTGGTATCGTGGACTGATACGTCACATAGATTCAAATGGCACTGCAGCTGTGTTTAAAATAGATTATGGCGATGTGCAATATACACCTACACAATTTCTTCAACCATTACACGTATGAGATTTTGAAAGAATTTATTCGATTTTATTAAAGATTTATTTTATTAAATAGAAAATTTTTACAGTACAACCTGGTTTAGCGTTTCATTGTTCATTAGCAAATTTAATTAAACCGGTAGATGGTTGGCCATTAGATGTTATTGAAGAATTTTGTTCAAGATTATCAACAACATTTCTTTATGCAAAATTCATGAATTATAATGAAGTAAGAGATATGCTAGAAGTTGAAATAACAGAAAAAACATCGAAAATATCATTAAATAATGATTTCCGTAAGATTGAAAACATGGACTGAAGAATTTTTCCATATTGAAAGCTTTTCTATCAAATAGAACATCATCAAATACAACGATTAATACTACCGACAAATGATAAACTTCTCTATAAATGTATGTGATTGAAAACAAGTTTATTTATTATTAAAATTTATGAATTTGATTTTTTGTAGACATTCCATTTGAAAAATTAGATTGTAATCAACCAAATCAAATTCGTTTGCTCTATTACATCAATCCTAGTCATTTCTATGTTTATCTTCGAGATAATATTAATTCATATAAAGCTGTAAATATCAAATTTTCTTTCCTTGTTATCAAAAATGAATATTTCTATTTGATTAGTTACAAAAAGATTTACAACAAGCTATGCAAAATAGTCGACCAATAGCATCGCCAACTAAATATCAGCCAGTTGCTGCACAAGACAATCATACTATATGGCATCGTGCTGTTATAATGGGTTTGATATGAAAGAAAACGTTTCGTTTTTTAAAACTTTCCTTATAGATTTAAATTCGGATTTGATGAAAATTGGTGTTTACTATATTGATCTTGGTCAAAGACAGTATACTCCAATAAATAGTATTCGTTTGTTACCCGAAGAATTTCAATTTAAACCAGCTTTGGCTATTCCATGTCGTCTGTATAAGGTATATCCTATGAATAGCAATGATCAATCAAAATGGCAATCAAATGATCGAGTACATGGGGAATTTAATGGACGCATGGTTAATAATGTTACTTGTAAAGTCATTGGAAACCAGGATCAAGTTATTTATGATGTTGAAATTGATATTCCAAGTAAGTTACCATAGATAACTTTACTATTGATATTCGACTTACGAGGAAAAGTCACAAAGTGTTCAATCGCTTTTACGTTGAACTTGCTTACATTATGTAGCTCCCAAGGAGTTATGAATACGCTGAAAATATTTTGGGCGGATAGCTTATTGTCACGAAAATAGATCATTTTTAAGCTATGGGTTTTAGTGAGAGCCTGGGGTCCCCCTCAGAAACATTAAAAAAATCGATTTTCAAAATTCAACTTGAAACTTTACATCGAAAGACGCCTTAACAAGAACAACTTTTTGTGAACAGTTCACATCTTTCTACGTTTCCTATCACTAGACACAGTTATTGTGAAATTTCTATTTTACATCTTTCAAATAAAGTGGCAGATTTTATGAAAAAAACAAATTCAATCGCCAAAAACATTCATAAAACACTATTCTCGTTGAGCTCTATTGTTATATAAAATTTCAAATCAAAATTCGAAAATCAATTTTTCTAATGTTCATGAGGGGGAGTACGACAATCATAAAGCAATGCCATAAAAATGGTCTATATTCGTAACAGTAAGCCATTCGCCCCATAGGCGGCGGAACGATTTCGATCTAGGGTAGGCTCAACGTTTTGGACAAATCAAGTCTTACCATTGAAATAAAATAGAGTTGACGTCAGACTGAAATCGACTAAAATAAGCACTTTAAGTGCCAACTATAAGCATACGATTTTAATCGTCTTTTTAATTATTTTTGCTTAGCTCGTATTTCTGCATGGCACAAGTAATGTTATTCGAATGTCTAAGATTTAAAAGTAATTTTAAACAGAAGTTGCAGAAACAATTCAGCTATCTTAAATTAAGAATTACGAATTAGATGTCAATTTTAATGCCAAAAACGTTCAACTAATACTTCATTTCGAACGAGTTACTAGTAGAGAAAATATGAAATGATCTTGTAATAATACTTTTTTTGTTAGAAAAACCCCAAAACTGAACAAGAATAAAACCATTTTGCATATAACAACCTATCCAANNGTATTCATAACTCCTTGGGAGCTACATAAAACATGTAGTTTCAACGAAAAAACGATTGAACACTTGGTGATCTTCCCTCGTTAGTCATATGAATCGATGAAGTGGTTGTATACACAATTCGATTTAAATCGGCCCCTAAGAAAATTTTCTAGAATAAGTAGGCTATATGCTGCTTTCGAACTCGAATGCCTAGAAATTTAGTTGCGTAAAACTGAATTTTTTCTTTTATAAATTGTCGTCCCCAGGTCGAGCAATCCGACAGTAGGCACCTATCGGAACCCATCCGATCCGACTGGAATCCAATACGATTTTATCGAATCCTGTCAGATCTTACAGAATTATCGTTGGATTCCGAATCGAGGAATCGATGTTGGATCCTCAGTGTAGGATTCCTATGAATTCCAACGAAAAACCGTTGGATGTCATCGGAAGTTCATAGGATTCCGACACTGAGGATCCNATTGTATCGGATTGTAGGATATTTCCAGGTTCCTATCGTATCAGTCGACCTGGGTCCCTCATGATCAATGACTGTTAACAAAGAAAATCACGATGTTTATGAATGTAATTACTCTAGGGTTTTGCCAGAGAAATAATTTGTTTTACACCACAAAATATTATATTTTCGATAGTATACATGAATCTTTCACCTCAGTTTTTGAAACCTTCAAAAGTATAGAGGTTTCTCCAATTAGTAACGCCATCTGTTATATAGCTCGAAATTTTAAAATTGTATTGGTTTCGTTATTTATCTAGGATATTTGAAGTACTGGGTAAAACTATTTCCATAGTTTTGGTTTAAGAATTTCTTTCTCTTTCTTCCTTTTCTTTTTTCTTTTTATGAAATCCGTATGCTCTATTATTCTTTGTAATGAAAAGAGAATAGAAAAGCATTATTTTTCGATGTTTACATATTCAATATACGGCCTCGTAGCGGCCTCAATTTTGCGAAGAAAAACAAATGAATGCAAGGAAAATTCCGTTTTTTTGTCTTATTTTAGAACTAGGGGAACTGGGAAATTTTTTATCAGATAACAATCTGGTTTCTCGTCAACAAATGCATAACAATCCACGTGCGAACTTCAATTCGAGTCAACCGATGCAACAATCATTTGTACGGGCACAACTTAGGTCGTCAGGATTGACTCCTTTTAGACTACAATCACCGAGAGCTACACAACCAAATGAATATTACAATAATCCAAATAATGCGACGCAACAACCACAGACGCGTATGTTAAATACTGGATCGTCAAGTACTACTGTTCAACATTCGCCTAGTACAGTGTAAGTTAAAATCGTAATTTTTAACTCTAATTTAATTTCGTTGATTAAATACGAAAACTTCTTATGTCAGTACAGAATTTAGATATTCAGATATCATAGAAACCAATAGATTCAATTCTTTTTTTTATCAATGAAAATCAGTAAAACTATAATTTAAAGAGAAAGTTTTTTTTTCTCATTCTTTGTTTTGGATACCTTTCGTAATGCGACAGATTTTTGATTATCAATGTTAGATAAATGAATAAACTAATGAAAAGAGTCCCGCAGCTAACTAATTGCATTATAAGCCAGACTATATGTATCGTGTAGAGATTCTCATAGTGTATATTGACGTGGTAATAAAAAAGAAGTATGCTCAAAATAAAGGATTCGGTATTAAATCTGGCTCACTGTGAACCTATGATATAAAATTTTAAATTGAGATTTTCTCAGTTGAAACACCACATTGATACAATTAATAAGCTCAAGGTCCGATTTTTCTAAAAATAAAACGAATAGAATTATAAAACATTACTCTTTGATTAGTATTAATCATAAATTGCATATTTCATCGTTGACTTCTAATTAATCAATAGATTGAATTGTTTTTATTATTTCAGATCTATCGTCAATCCAACAGCACCATTTCCTCCAACACCACCTCGTACGTTTCGATTCTCGTCTCTTTTCGCTTATTGTATTTTTTCTATTTCGATTTTAGAAGATGGAATTTATACAATCACACAAGTTCATAGTGCTGCCGAATTTTATGGCGTTTCTCAAATGCGTGAACACGATTTAGAAGGTCTTTATAAGCATTTAGAAGAATTTTATAATAATTCTGTTAATGACCAATCATTTATTGTATATGACGTAAAGGAAAATTTTTATTATGTTGTACAACAAGGTGAAAAATATTATCGTGTTTTAACAAAGTAAATTTACAATTAGAACAAAACACGAAAATTAATTTTTCCTTTCATTAATTAGACGGCGTGAAAATGATACACGAATATTAGTTACACTTATTGATCGTGGTGATGAAGTTATTGTTGATACAACAGAACTATTACAAATGAATCCTAGGTTTGTTTCAACGCCGCCTTTTGCTGAACGATTTCGTTTACGTGGCTATGATGAATCGGTAAAATAAAAATCGATCGCCATTTTCATTGTATAGAGATTCGCTCTACTTTGTTTTAGCAAAATTCATCTAGTATGACTCGTAATTTGAAGAGATTAATACTTAATCAACGTGTTCGTATAATTTCAAAGGGTTCAATGATTAATGGAGTTTATTCTGTAGATGTTGTATTAGCTGACAACCAATGGGTTAATAGGTTACTTTTTCCAAACGATACAAATTTATTAGTAAATAATTGATTTTTACTTTTATATTTCTTCATTTTTTGTGTTCAGAGTCCACCATTACTTACGAATGATCGACCTGGTTTTAATAAACCGCAGCATGCAGTTATCGAGTAAATAATATCTTCTTCTGTGTCCTTACGTACATCATAGCCGTATAATTTAGATCACAAGTATTCAGTAATTCATTGAGACATCATCCGAAAAATAGCCAAGATTTAACGGAACGGGCGCCCTTTAGTCAAAGACCTAATGGAAATTTACCAACAGTATCCAACATGATGTCAGGAGCTCCACGTTCACAACCGGGCCGATTTTCATCAACGACAGATTCAACCACATCTGTTTTATCTTCAACAAAAGCACAAATACCACGTTTTGCAAATGCACACAATCGTAATACTCAACAGTATTCGCAAACAGATGATTCAACTGCATCGAATCCAATGTGGAATAAAGAACAAAATAATAAGACAAATTTTGGCATTAGCAATGCACCGCCGAATCAGCAATCATATGGACGACAACAATCAGACCCATTTCATCATGATCATGTTCAAAGACCGGGTGATGATAAAGTATCAATACCAAGTAATCAAAATCGTTTATCATCAATGCCACGTGATAATCAGCAGCCAGTTTCATTTGAACAGCGACGAATATTTGGTAAAGAAATTAATGATTAGAAGTCGATAGGAAAAATAATTGTAAAATCATTGTTCGGCATTTTTAGGAGGCAATTTTTCTCATGATAATCGTCATGAAAAACCAATGGATGGAAATCATTTTCAAAAACATGATGATCGAACAAACGAAAATAATTTTCGACAAGACGCCGGTTTCAGTAATCGTGGTTCTGGTTTTAGTGATCGAAGAGGTAAATCATCAAACAAAAAGAGTGTTTCATGATGAAACGTTTTTGCTTGGCAAATTAATAGAATTTCTTCAGGCTCTAAAAATGACTTTCACATAGATCTTGCCTGTATCAATGGCTGCAATTATCAACATTTGCAGACCAATGTTCAAAGTTAGAAAAAGAGATCGGACACTATTGAATGCATCATTTCAGTGCTTTTAACCTAGCAGTGGGTACTTTCGCAACTACTCAAATTTACTGACTATGATGAAAGATCGAAATTCGAAAATATTTTCTACTGCGATAAATCTGTAATAGACCCTTTTGATAATACACATATCGTACTAAAAATTACATATAAAACCTGCGCATCTACGCTTTCGCTGAATACTACTTTGTATGGAAACTGTTCAAATCAAATTTTCGCTTGAAATAAATTAGGAAAAAAATGAATGTTAATATTTTAAGTAACTTTTGTTTTTATTTGATTTCACAAGGTCGAGGTAATTTTAATGATCGCCAAATGAGCCGAACGAATGACGACAATAATGATCATAATTCACAATCGTCAGGATCATTTCCTAGTAAGTAGTATCTTAATAATTTTCTATCTATTTATTTTAATTTTAAAAGGACGTGGTCGAGGTTCTGGTGATGGACGTGGTAAGTATTTCATTTTTTGTTGATTTTCTCTAATGACAAATTTTTGTTTCATTTTAATAAAAGGTCGTGGTGGAAATTTTTCTGATCGGAATAGTTATAATCGAAATCAAGATGATGATCGTAATGACAATAATATGCATCAATCACAAAAGTTTAGTAATAGTCGTGGCGGATTTCAAAATCGTCGAGATCAAGAAAACAATAGAGATCATGGAGATTTTGGCCGACGAGGTGATCGTGGTGGTTATCGTGGAGGTAAACTTTAGAAATCTTTCTTCGGTGCTTATTTTTTGCTTCATTATTTTCATTCTAGGTGGATTTAGCAATAGCCGTGGTGGACGTGGTAATTTACGAGATCGGGATAATATTGGATTACAATTAAGTTCTGATTCGAATAATTCACCAAAAACATTTAGTGGCATACGTATGACACAACCTGTTCTAAATAATTTTGAAGCCGGTGATAAATTTATTGAGCATGATATGCCCAAAGACGTGTTTACATTTGTCATTAGTCATATTGAAACAGCAAATGATTTTTTTATTCAACTATTAAGTAAAGGTGATGAAATATTAAAATTAAGTGAAACTTTACAAAATGAATATGGCCTAGCACCAGAAACAACTTTAAGTTCATTTAAAATTGGTCAAGCATGTTTAGCTAAAAGTACTGATGGTTGTTGGTATCGAGGTAAAATATCCAATGCATTGTTTTGTTTTGCAGTGAACTGATCATCATTCCCGAGAAAGCTCACTCTTTTTGTGTACTCAAAAAGTGAGTGCACTTTAGAATCGGTTAGTATGTCCGGCCGGCCGTTTACACGATAACTTTCGAAAGGAGAGTCTGATCGTGATGAAAGTTTCTACACAGTTCAGCCTCATCAATGTCTCAGTCGAGTTCGAAGATGAGAAGGATCCGTCAAGTAACGGTTGAGTTATCGAAAAAATTGTCATTATTGACCAGACCATCCCTGAGGGGGAGTACAGGGATTTTTCAAAAAAAACGTTTTTCTCAGAATTATCCACAACATATATAGATCAACTCAATTTTTGACGCTGCTTCAGAATCTGATACTAGTTTTGAACTAAATCGTAGCTTTCTAACGAAACATCGCCTGAAAACGGTCTCAAAATGCACAAAAACTGCATCCAGAAACCAAATTGGCTAGTTTCTCATGATAATTTTGGTGTTCAGACATTCTAGAATGACTCATATGTCCCATATACTTTTTACAGTACACATATATCTCTGATGAAATCCGAAGTTTCCACATTTATTTATTGAATATAAGAGACAGCTCTGTATTCATCAATCTCTATAAAACATATTTAGAAAAAAAAGTTTCATTTGAGCATCGTTTTCCGGTTTACGTTGAAGCATTCTAAACAATTATGTTATCACTAAAAATAACCCAAAACGTGAACTAGAATGAATATACCCAGATCGAACAATCATATTGTGAGATCTGATAAGATCTTGTATCTGATCTGATATGATCTTGTATGATCATTTGAAAATCATACAAAAAATCGTAGTTCTTGCGATCTTACACAATAAGATGTTTCAAGAATCTGATTCTGCAACTTGATCTAAGATCTCAGGAACTACGATTTTTTGTCAGATTCTTGTAAGATTTCGCCCATATTCCAAGATCTTATGTCAGATTTTTCGACCTGGGTAACCTCGCCACAGTACTTATTCTATGTTCATACGGTACAATTAACTAAAGCATTCATAAATTAATAATCGGAAAGCTAATAAAAAAAAAACAATTGTGTCATCGTGATCAATCGAATCATTGATTTAATACATACGATTGATTAATTGGTAATGTTTTCTCTTCAGTCTCCATCCCGATCGATAATCGAACATTCATTGTTAAGATTTTATTTTAATTTATTTATAGCTACTGTTCTTGTACCTGGTTCAAATGCATTAAAAATTCGTTTTGTCGATTTTGGTGATACAACTGAAGTGAATTTAAAAACGATTAAATCATTAGCAAAAAAACATTGTTCAGTAGCTCCTTATGCTTATCAATGTACATTTGAGAATATTCAAAGTATGGATTTAAATGATAGAAAAAAATCTCTCATATTTTATTTCATTTCTTAGCTCTTAACAATGTAAATATAGAAAATCTTATAAATCAATGCAGTGGCAAAAATTTTAATGGAAAAATTAAAGGAAAATTTTCTGGCAACAAATTTGCTCTTGATTCAGATGATTTTCTTAAAGTTCTACTTGATATAAATGCAATAACGTAAATAATCTTGGATTTCATTTTTTCATTTAATAGAAAAATTCTTGTTTTTCTTCTCGTTCAGATTAAAACCTGTAGTAACATTAAAACGTATACCATGCCTTATTGTTCATATTGAATCTGATCAACATCAATTTTTCATTCAAGATGACAAGGAAACAGCTGACAAAATCGCTGAGCAGATTCTCGTTGAAGAACCGAATAGTTCAGTATTATCGTCTGATGAAGTTAAACAATTACCACCAGAAACAATCGTTATTGCTCAATTTGAAAATGAACCCTATCGTGCTATTATACAATCGGATGAATCAGATGATAATGTTATTGTTTGGTACGTAGATTTTGGTAATACAAGTCTATGCTCAAAAACATCATTAAAACAATGTAGTAAAGAGTTAAGTTCATATCCAAATCAAAGTAAACGATGTCAATTGTATGGTATATTATCAGATAAAATCGATGATGCATTTACATATCTTCGCGATATTTCCGATTCAGAAAATGTTGAGATTTCTATTGTTAAGGAAAAAAGTCTTCTATCTAATGTTCTTCTTTATGCTGATGATATATGTGTTAATGAAAAATTTGGTTGTGATCTAAATGCAATTGAAACGAGTGATACCAATGTTAACACTGGTGATCAAGCAACTACTACAACCGTTAACGAGCAAGAACAACCACAAATACCATTGACTATCGAACAACCACCATCGGTCGTGGAACAACCTCCATCGGTCGTGGAACAACCTCCATCGGTCGTGGAACAACCTCCATCGGTTGTGGAACAACCTCCATCGGTCGTGGAACAACCACCATTGACTATGGAAACACCATCATCGATTGTGGAACAATCACCATCGGTTGTGGAACAACCAACTAATGATGATGTTTTATCACAGAATGAAATTCTAGAACCTGCAGAGTTCGACAGTAATGAACCAAAAGAAGAAGGTATGCGAGAAAATTACATCTATATTAAGAGGTTACTAATTTTTTCGATGAAATTCCTTGTTATTTGAAATAAAATCTTATGTTCGATATCTTGTATTACTCTAGATAAGTCTTAAGACTGCGCTACCACCTGATAAACGGTTCGGATTAAATTAAAAATAGTGAAATTTCTCTTTTCTTAACAGAAGAATCAATTTAGTCGGATAAAATGTTAATTCTGTTTAAAAGCTTCAAAATTAATTGAAAATCTTGAGGATGTTCGAAACTATGTAAAAAAGAATTCAACTTCACTAATTTTAAATCTTAATTGTAAGCATTTTCAAATCAATTTTCTTCATTGAAACCTCTAAAACTTCAGTAGAACTGTGACCTAATTATTACTGAACAACCATTGTTTGAGTATGGAATTTCGAAGAAGCCCACTTTTGATTTTTGCTTTTCCTTGATGCTTTTAATTTTGCAGTAGAAAAAATCTATCGACTAATACAGTCGTTGTCTAGACTTGAGCACATTACTTGTAGACATAAGCTGCAAGAGAAGACTTCAATTGATCTTTGTATGATAATATTGATTAGAATCAATGTTATATCAAACTTTCGTTGTATAATGTACATTTTACAAACAGCTACTGATTGATTTGTCACACCCCGGGAAACTCGATTTCGATTATTTTTTCTATAGAGCAAAGCGTTAATTAATCTAGTTGATGATGATTGTCCTTGTCTTTTGCTGAATCATCAGATCATTTTTCTATTGAAGGAAATCTAAATCTCGATAGATTTCAAAAACAAACTACTATGTATATTATCTCTCTTTAGAATCGCAATATCGTACAGGCCTTTTAACTCATATGGAAATGGATAAGCCATATATTTATCTTCAATTATTACCTGAATCGGTTCCAATACTTGAACGAATCCATGAATTAATCGATAAAATCGTTCTAGAACAGTTACATAATTCGTCGTATGCTATCGGGGATCATGTTATTGCGAAATTTAGTGAAGATGATGAGCATTATCGTGCTAGAATTGAATCGTATTCATCAACATCAAATTTATATACAGTTTATTTTCTTGATTACGGCAATCTCGATGAAAATGTTCCAGTCGATCATTTATATTCATATTCAGGCGAATTAGAAGCAATCGAACCACTTGTACGAAGATATTTATTAAATCAAGTTACGATTGAAACATGGACCAAAACTGTTCAGTCAATAATAGAAGAGAAATTAAACGATAATATTGAATTTACTATTATAGATGAAAACAATTCTATAATAGATGTTAAATTTGATGATGCTATCTATGCGGATCATGTCCAAGAATATGTTGAACAAATTGAATCATCAATAATTGAACAAACAAAAAGTTTCACAGCCAATATATCAGCAACAGACAAAGATTCTTTCTATATTCATATCTTACCTGATGATAATTTACGTGTATGTGAATTAGAAGAATATTTGAAAACATGCGACAAACAACGTAAACATATTTGGGCAATTAACGATCGATGCATTGTTGGAAATGATGAAGAACACTTTTATCGCGGGCAAATTCTTGCTATTGACGATAATAAATATCATGTTAAATGTATTGACTATGGAAATATATTAGAGAACATAAACGATGGTCATTTGTTTGTATTATCTGATGTTAGAATTCTAGAACAATTACCATTAGCACAGCAATGCCGATTGTATGGTATTGATGATAGCAATCAAATAAAAGTTATCAACGATATTATTAAAAATATTCCAACAACAGAATGTGTAACAGTTGATATTGAAAACGATGAAAATTATCAATTGTGGCTCGTAAAACTTACGAGAGAAAATAATGATGTTATTAATGATCATTATTTATCGAGTGATGATAATATTCTGGACAACGAAAATCAGGTATGATGTTGTTTTTAATTTTTAGAAATTAATAAATGAGTTTAGACGAAAGAAAAAATTAGTATCGTCTCTTGAACTTTCGCAATGATTGGCAGAGAAAATTGTTTAAAGACAAAACTTCAATTCTTCACTAGATTTTTACATGCAATATTCGTTTTGCAATCTTTGACTACACAACTTTTTTAAACTTTTGTTATCATATTGGATAAATATTGAGGGCCAATCGGCATAGCATATTTACCTTTTCTCGAAAGCCTTTTAAAAATAATTTAAGAATTCATGATCAGAGAACACCAAACATGTTTATAATAAAATTCTCTGAATTGCCAACACTTTCTATAGTCAGACTATTACATAAGTGATGAAAATGTCATTTAGTATGTCACTACGATAAGACAAAGTGTTATGTAAACGAGAGGGTCAATGTTTTAAAATGTCAGATTCTTCCACAGCATCCAATAAACACAGCTAAAAAAGAATTAAGTACAGTATTTCATTGTTTCCAATAATCAGTGTGCGCGAGAGTAAAAAAGAAGAAGTAATCTCATATATATCATTAGTGTCGTAGTCGACATGAAAGAACAGATTTTTGTTTCAGTACAATCTACTTTCAATTGAGAAGACTGAAAATTGAAGTCTTGATCCATATTATTCTGAATTCAATGCGATTAAAATAAATATATACATGAAAACAGAAGCTATACAATAGTCTAGCGCATTAGATATGAATGCTATCCTATAATCAAATATTTCAAGTTAATGAGTTCAAAACTGCGATCCAATTGTATTCAAATTCAAAGAACTCTGATATCCATGCTTTGCTACACGGGAAATACATACCTTCTTAACAATGTCAATAGCTAATGACCGGTAGTTTTCAATAATAGAAAGAGACGAACTCGAAATATGTCAAACTTTGAAGGAAACACTCAGCATCTTCATAGAAATCATGTCTAGAGTTCTTCTCATTTGAGTGTTGAGAAGCTTTCATCCATGTATTTTCGTTGTTGATATGCAGATTATTATTTCAACTTAACTTTCTTTACTTTGGATCCTTCCTGTGTATGAGGAATCTGTTAATGAAATCGAGTGTTTGGTTAGAAGAATTCAAATTATAGTTTCGAGATAAGATTTTGCATAATCCAATGTTTTTTTTTCTCTGTAAATATGACTTTTATGAAGTCACTCTGCAAATGTTTGGTTCCCTATATTGTAAAGATGCCTGATTAAGCTTTTTCAAAGTTTAAGATAAATTATTTCTGTTCAGAAAATCCTTTTTCATTTTTCTCTCCTTGTGTTTTCTGATGGTGTATCGAAGAATTCACGAAGGAATTTAATAGTCAATAATTCATTTGAACCTGAATAAGCCTATCAAGATACGAAATACAATAATATCACAAATTATATAAAACATCAATCTTATTATTTATTAAAACAATAATTCCATAAATAGATCTCTATTTTTTGGGATAGAGAACTTCTTACTCTTTTCATCAATAAAAAATAAGCTTTTAGAAATAGAAATATGCTTCTTTTTGTATCTTAACGTGCATCTTAAAATAGTAATAATAATAAAAACTAAACATATATATATACTAGACTGATCCACGGTGAATTACTGTTGAAAAATTCCAGTCTTTCTTCGCCTGACGGACGTCATCTAAACAAATGCGTAGAATGTACTAGTCACTGAAAACTGTCAAACTTGGAGAAAACTATCTCTGGAATAGGTATAATCTCTTAAAAGTATCAAAGAGTGGTTGAAACAAGGGGAAAAGGCGGATTTGGGATTTTGAAAATCCAAAACGTGAATGATGGAATTTTCATCTGAATTTTTTCCGTGTGTAAGTCTCATGATCCCTAGAATATTCTAAAATTTTCAGCGCAAACGAATGTTTCCTTCTCAAGATAATGAATGCACAAGAAATGCTCATTTCACGGCACGGTCAGAAAATCCAGTTTTTTGAAAATTCAATATTCTAACAAGAAAACATTTGTTCGAGTTCCTAGGTGAATGAATCCGATCGAACCTTATGAAATCCGGCGAGCCGACAAAGTCTCATGGGATTCCGGGTTGAGGAACTACTAACGGATCCCTAGTGTTGGAATCCGGTGAACATCCGACCAAATCCAACAACCGAATTCAATAGGAATTTCAGGAGTCGGATTCCAATGAGGTTCCTAAAGAAGTCTATCGGGTTTTGACTGGTTCCTGCAAGAATCGATCGGATTCCAACACTAGGGATCCGTGAGTGGGTCCGCAAACAGGATTTGTTTAGAATCCTGCAGGAACCGATCGAATCCGGTTGGATCCAGCTATCGGATTGTTCGTCCTGGGTTGAAACTTTTAGGATTTTCTGTGAACCATGAAACCTATGTATGGGAAGAATTTCAGGTCGAAACTACGTCATTCACAGGGGAAAATGCTTTTCAATTTTGGAATTTTCAAAATCCCAAACATCCGCCTTTTCCCCCTTGGATTGAAAAGAACAGCTCTTGAAATACGTCTGCTGTATTATAAACTTGAAATAACCTCGACCAAAGCAGTATTTTTCTTTCCATACAAAATATCGATGTCTTTTTTTTATCTTCTTCAGTAGTAAAACACGTAAATTTTAGCTAATTATTCAGATTAAATGTTTTCAACTACGATTTTTATTCAATATTTTAGCAAGGTTCGGATAACAACGAAATAATAGTACCGAATTCATCTGCTCCAGCAAATATCGATGAACAAAAAACATCAGAAATTGATGTTCCACAAATGGAAAATACTACTCAACCCAATGATATAATAGATGCACGTGAAAATAATTCGGTACTATCATCGTCGAATAATCAAGCAATTGATTTAGGTGAAAATGATTCATCAGCAACAAATTCAACAATAACAGATGACACAAATACTTCGATATCATCGGATTAATCTGTGATATATGATTTTTTTTCTTCTTCTTCTACAATGACATTCTCTAACTTGTTTGCTTTGGCTTCAGTGAAAAGAAAGACTGTAATTGCTCTAATTTATCATTTATTGAAACTTATGACAGTTAATAAAACTTTCGTCGCTTTTTTCTAACTGTTATATTTTTGACTTTGAAATTTTCGTTACTAAAACTTGTTTTTTTTTCTTTTTTTCTCTGAGCAAAGAACAACCTAACAGTTTTCAACTGTCTATAGATTTTTTGGGTTGTTGTTATATGAAAAATAAATTTACACGAGACGAAAAATATAATTCATTTATTAATTTATCGTTATCGATGTAAGATAAGATCATTGTTACACAATTAAGGAATTCTTCGAAAGTATTATTTGACTATAAATTTCCTTTGAGAACATTATTAATTATCTGTAATTAAGATTTGACATGAAATAAATAGGAACTCACCGTGACATCGAGTATAACGAATAAGATATCGTGCTTTCTTATAGTTTGCCTAGTCGTTTGATTTAACAAGCTGTATTTAGATTAACTCATTCGACTTTTTTGTAATCTTAATCATTTTTCTTATTCGTTGTTTTTCCTTAATTGAATCTAAAAATAGATTTCCAGGTGAAAGAACATGAAAAACAAAGGACATATATGTATATAAACAAATAAAGTGACATTTCTTTTTGTATTCATGAAGAAAACCTACTATACTCATAATAGAATTTGTTTTAATCAAAAGTGACGGAAGAATTATTTTCTTGTTATTTAACACAATCTGATACTATGCAATTTGATTTCCGTTGTTTGCATGTTTACGGCTACAATATAAATAGAAAATAAAGCATGACCATTCCAAACCTACATATATGTCGGAGTTGACTCTAAAAGTCAGGTGACTTCAAAACAAATCGAAATATTTGTCTGTTCTCTTTCCAACTATTCAGAAATATTTTAAAGTCAACGCTAGCATATATATATATATATACACAAAGAATACTCATTTTTTTCGATGCAATAAATCGAGCTTATTCACTTCAGACCTTTTTAAGTATCATTTGACCCAAAGAAAAGAAACTTGAGAATATAAAATAAAAAACAAGACGAAGTGAAGTGCAAATTATGCTTGAAGAAAGAAGAAGAAGAAAAAGGAAAAAGGGAAATTGTAAGCTGACGGATATACCATCATTCATAATTAATCATTTACTTATCGATGACTATTATAAATGATTTCCTTTGATATCATAAATACGTTTCCACCACAGGAATCGTCTTCTTCTTCTTTAGCCTAATTCATCAAAGTTCATATTTACAGTTCTTATAAAAACATGTTTCTATCATACCTACATAAAAAGAGCAATCTCTAACTTTATAATTCAAATATTCGTTTTTCTTGAAATCGAACTAATAATTACTTATCTAATATGATGACTTTATTTTCGTAAAAACTAAAACAAGGAAATTTGTATCTATTTGATCTTGAATATTAATGAGCATAAGAAAGATTGTTTATGCATGAACGACGACTGGAAAATATGTTTGTCTATGCAAAAAATAATTTTATGCCTTATGCATCGTATTAGCTAAGAGCTTATTCAGACGTGAATTGAAGCAAATCAAGTTCATAACAGATTTAAATACAACTATAAAGTCAATTCAATTAGAATACAGAGTTATATAAAAGATGGTCGATCAACAATAGGATTATAATAATGAAATTTAGTGAGCAGAAAAACTGAACGAAATGAATTTCAATTGAACAGTCTTTCCTCCTTTGAATCATCTAGGAGTCTTACTGGCTCTTTTTTACTTTTCAATCAAGAACTTCTTCGAAGTTAAGTACTCATATCTGGTTGCAACCCATGATGAATAAGAAACGATAAAAAGAAAGAAAATATATTTAATTTTACACGAGTTGTTCAATATACAGCCTTAGAAATCATCATCATAATAATGGTACGTCTTTTTCGACAATAAGAATTCCAAAAGAAACGCCATCTATTAATAAAGCAAAAATAACGTTCTTCATTTCTGTCTCAGCGGTTGCTAAGCAATGGCGCTGCCTCGCACAACATGAAATGTTCGCCGTCCGATGTTCGTTCTGTTCGTTCGAGTGACTAATCGATACGAGCATCTTATCCTCTCTATGCCTAGTGCTAGTTGCTCGCTACAACAGCCGATTTATGCGTCCGAGCGAGAGAGGGAGAGAGAGAGAAGAGAGAAAGAGAAGCAAATAAATACTTTAGTCTATCTTTTGCTCACATACACGCATCCTTGCCCTATGCCTACGCCTTCTCTGTCTGACGCATTCTCAGAACGGGCATGCATCGAACTTTCTCAGTTGTACAATGTATTTTTTCCCGCTCTTTCTCTCTCTCTCTCTCTTTCATTTTCTACCCCTTTCTCATCTGACAAAATTTTCGCTTATATATAACCGATTTATTTTCAGTTGTCCTATTTTACAGATCTATTTGTCTCTGTTCACTAGTAAACTTTCTTTCTTATCAAGCCAAAACAATCAATAATTATGGCCACCAAGGATGAAGAAGTACAACGTGCCAAGTTGGCTGAACAAGCCGAACGGTATGATATTACTGTTGTTTTGAATGATTGTGTTTATTTTAATCAAAAATTTAGATATGATGACATGGCTAATGCTATGAAAAAGGTTACTGAATCAAACAATGAATTGACAAATGAAGAACGTAATTTACTTTCGGTTGCATATAAGAATGTTGTTGGTGCACGTCGTTCATCATGGCGTGTTATTTCAAGTATTGAACAAAAAACTGAAGGTTCAGAACGAAAACAACAAATGTCGAAGGAATATCGTGAAAAAATTGAAAAGGAATTGAAAGATATTTGTCAAGAAGTTTTGGTAAATATCAATAATTATATCGAGCGTCTGGGTTTTTTTATTCATTTATTCTATTTGATATTTCTAGACTTTACTCGATAAATTTCTCATTCCAAAAGCAACAACAGCTGAATCGAAAGTATTCTATTTAAAAATGAAAGGCGATTATTATCGATATTTAGCTGAAGTTGCAATAGGCGACGAACGTCAAAGTATGTTTCTGCCAAAACATTGTTGAAAAAACTAACCGAGAAAATTATTTTCTACTATCTACTTTTGTAGAAGTTATCGATGAATCACAACGTGCATATAATGATGCTTTCGATATTGCTAAAGGTCAAATGCAACCAACACATCCAATTCGTCTTGGTCTTGCTTTGAACTTTTCCGTGTTCTACTATGAAATTCTCAATGCACCTGATCGCGCTTGCCATTTGGCTAAACAAGCTTTCGATGATGCTATTGCTGAACTCGATACACTCAATGAAGACTCATACAAGGGTTAGTCATTTAAATATATAATAAGAGAGAAGAAGAAAATCATTTAATTTGATCTATTTAATAGATAGTACACTCATCATGCAATTACTCCGGGATAACCTTACAGTAAGAATATTGCACTATTTATTTGTTGATGAAAATAAATTTTCATTTAATTTAGTTATGGACAAGCGATGCTCCTGATCCAGATGATCCAACTCCAGCTGATGAACACCAGTAATTTTTTCGTAATATTCTCTCTTTTTTGTCTGTGTACAACACACATACACACAACCGGTCATCATGCCAAATTGACAAAGAACTTTAAATAAAAACAAAAAAAGACTACTTCTTTTTCTCTATTAACATTACTATCAACTTATGCTCTTTTTTTCTCTCTTTATATTTTTATTTGTTTGTCAATGTCAAACTTTCTTTTTTTCTTCTTTTTTGTGTGTGTGTGTGTGTTGGTTGTAATCAGTTTTTCTCATTAGCTGTTTGTTCATTTTCTTCTTCAACTGTTCGTCTTATTCTTTTGTCTATCTGTATGTCGTCGGCATCGTATGTCTCATGTAGAAAACAAAAAGCAGAAAAAAAACCCTGCATACATTGCAAAAGAAAGAAAACAAAGTTGTTGCATATACACACATACATACAATAAAATAATTTCGTAAAAATATTTCAAAGAGTTGTATATTCCGATAGATAATGCGCAAGGGGTCATCAAGTACATCTATGAATAGCTTTTTGATTAGTTTAGAAACGACAAACAAACGACACATATTATGTCATTATCTTCAATCATTCAATATTTCGCAGATAAATTATCTTGTAATTGAAATTAGAATCATACTCTCGCTAATTTTTTCTCCATTCATAGACTAATTGATAATTGGACTTGTCGTTACCTTTGTTTATATTATTGGTGCATAGGCGTCTACTAATTGACTAATTTAGTCTAAATTGTTTTGTTTTCGTACAAATATTCGAATTATCTCAAATTGAAATTGTTTTACCTGAAGAATAGAGAGTAGGTCTCATTCATTTCGAATAATTAATATTTTATTCAATAACATTCCTAATGGGAATATCGAGAAATATTTAAGCAAAAAAAAAGGAAAAGAAAAAATCATCATCGTTTTTGTCGTTTGGAGACTTTGCACGTCTTTCGTTGATCTCGCGAGATTCGGAACGTGACAAATTTCCACATAAGAAGAAAATTTTTTCTCTAACAACTTGAAATATCGATTTTCCTTCTTTACGCGATAGAAAACACATAATTTAAGTTAATGATGTTGACTTGTTGATAGATAAGCAAGTCAGTTTTTTTACTCGCCAATTTAAGTCGTTAAAAATAATCAACGTACATTCATAAGGCAGAAAATTTTCTTTTTCTTTTTTTGTTATCTTGTAAATATTCATTACACATGTACTAGAATTGAGTATGTCTTTTGTTCGATCGTGAAAAGGAAGTGATGTTTATGAATATCTGTCGATTGACAAAAGAAAGAATTCATCAACCTCCGATTAATATTATTCCTGAATTTTCTTTTCATCAAGTTCAGATAATTATATAAACTTTTTCCTCTACATTTGATGCTTATGAAATCAAGAAAATAAATTGTAACTTTAAAATTAGAAATACAATAAATACTTGAATGTGTAATAGTTATTCATAGACTACGAATAATTGGAAATACTTATCGATAAAGTATAATACCGAAAACAAAAAGAACGTATTATTCATTTATTACTTCTCATTGTCGATGATAAGACTCTAGACAGTTTGTTGTAAATAAAAGAGATTAGTTGTTGTGTATAAAATGTAAAATTTGTTCTATGAAATCAAATTATAGTTTAGAGGCTTTTGTTCTTCGTACTTAGTTTAACACATGTCAACGTCAAAGTTGAGAGTGCGTTCATTGTCGGATCCGGCAGACTCTATAAATTCGCACTTAAATTACGATTTATTTTTAGCTAAATGAAAGATTCAGGTGCGTATTGATGAATTCTGATCGGCCGATAGTATTTCAGTTAATACGATTATAACCTTGACATTCATCTAGGAACGAAATCAACCATAGTCGTATGAGAAATTTCCTATGATTATTTTCATTATTGAAATGATTATGACACAAAAGATCGGCTCATATTTTTCACTTCGATAGACAACTTCCGCAATGAACAATACTTTTCATTCAAATAATAAGGAAATTTCTCTTTTTTTGTTTTTGAATAATGCACGGGTTATATTTGTTACATAATCGTAACTAAAATTGGATGAGAACAAAATGAGAAACTTACATGCAATAAATTTGCCATTATTTAGAATGAAATCATCGAACTAAGGTAGTTCATGGTGAATACATTTAAATAAAGAAAATTTATTTCGTAAGTGTGTGTTCCTTCGTTTCTCGCCTCATTTCATTTACAAATATTAATCATAGGTAGGTCAAACGAGGAGAAAATTTCTAAGCGTCTTATGCAAAAAAGAATAATATTCATTATGAAATGTGTTTATTCAAGAGAAATATAGATTGATATTTTATGCTATAACGTTTTCATCGATGTAATTCGATATGAGGTATTACTCATTGAAAACCATTTGAAAAAAAGAAAATTTCTAGGTATTAGAAGTAGTGGCGTAACCAGAAAAAAATGTTAGGGGGGGGNCCCCCCCCCCCCCCCCCCCCCCCCCCCCCCCTTGCCCCCCTCTGGTTACGCCACTAATTAGAAGACGGAGATATCCTTCGTTAATTATATCGATACAGGTTATTTGTAAATATCAGATGAAAAAGATTTTTTTACAGAAGTATGAATTGTAATCAGAAAAAAGTCAATGCTAATACACATGTTCTCCATTGTTTTCGATGTAACAGTAGCAATAATATATAGGATATTTCATTGACTGCTGTTTTACACATCATGAAATAAGCTTGAGAACTTTTTGATAAATTTCCGAGTAACCTGCCATGAATTCAGTACTATGACTTTTGAAAAATTCCGCTGTTCCTCATTCACCTTCGGAGATACTACGTTGAATATCAATTAGTCTAGCACAAATCTTTATGATGCAAGTCGAAATTCTATAATTACTTCAACAACCGACGTTAGGAGATGTCACAACGTTCCGAAGATAGTTACATGAAAATGTCCTATCGTCTGCATCTGCATATACTAAATAAATCATTATTTGTACCATAGAATCAAAGCTTTGCGTTTGCTTTTATTTTGTACATATCAAGAGCAAGAAGAAGAAGAAAAAAAACAATATTTATCTAAGTCCAAGTTTAACTTTATCTTTGATTTTCTTTCGAACAACATCAATATTTCGTTCTTGCCATGTACTTTTACGTAATTTGACTGGCCGATTACCAACATATTTACCTATTCAAAACGACATGAAATAACTCAATAATAGTAATATATTTATAAAAAAGAAGCGATTTACCATTCATTTCACGCATAGCTCGAATATAATCTTGTGAGTCTTTAAATGAAATAAAACCATAACCACGTGTTTTTCCTGATCGTTTGTCTCGAACAACTTTGGCTTTTTGAAATGATGGATATTTGTTAAAAGCTCGTGTCAATATATCATCATTGACTTCATTACCAAGATCACCACAAAACAAACGAAAATCATCTAAATATATATTTATTCAATTTTTGATTTCGAGGGGGAAAAAAGTAAGATTATTACCTGCATCCCATTCACAAAGTGTTTCATCTTCCCAAGTTGTACCACCAGCCATACGGACATGACGAGGCTTTTTCGGTGGTTTGACTTTACTTTTCTTCTTTGATGTTGTACTACCCTCAGCGTCTTGATCTAAGAAAAATCAGATACATAATAGTTTTCATAGAAAAAGAGCCATGTTTTTTTTTTACCATTTGTTTCCATGGCTTGTGCAGCATATGCTTTACTAACTGGATGAGGATTTGGTTCAGATTTGGTAACTGATAGTTGTTTATCGATTTTTGAGGTAGATGGTTTATTCTCTACGACTGGTATTTGCACAGGACGTTGTGCAGTTGGAACCAACGATTCAGGCGGTTGACTTGGCTTTTCATTACTTGTTTGATTTTTATAAAGCAATGGTTGAGCTGAAAGTATAGATTGTTGTTGAGCAGGCATGGGACCTTGCAGTTGGGGTGGTGGTGGTGGTGATGGAATTCGTTGAGACATTGACGGAGGCATTTGTGCTGACCGCATTGATGATGAAGGAAAAGGTACAGATTGTTGTGGCACACGATGACGAAGTTGATGAGGTACGAAGGCAGGTCGAGGTGGTAAACGAGGTGGCGGAGCAGCAGAACTATTATTACTATTTAGTAACTGAGCCATAACACCCGGTGGTGGTGGTGGAAGAGGAGGTAAACCTGGCATCATGGGTGGAAACATTCCAGGTGGTGGAGGGCCAGATGGCATCATGGGCATTCTTAGTGGTGCATTGGACGTGTTAACATTTGAGATTTCGTTCTCGAAACTAGAATATGAAAAAGAACTAGTATCGAAATTTCGAATGATTTTTTTGTAATTACTTACCGAGACATCTCAGCATCGAAGTTACTCAACGCCATTTTGACAGCGCTATACGAAACCGAAACTATTTATGACTAAATAATAAAAAAAAGAAAGCGAAAGTTGAATATGAATTGCTTAACAAATTCAGTTAGAAAAATGCACGTATTTCATTGTTTTCCATCCACTTCTTTTTTTTCCTGTTTTACGAAAGTCATTCATTGATTGGATAGGTTTATGTTCTATGAGAGAATACTGCCGCATATGGCGACACTAGAGGGCCGCTAGTAAGAACCTGTTAAAATTTTTATATACATCAAAATGATAATAGTATAGAGTGACCTCTGTGTCATATTTTATGCAGGTATATTCCAATAGATAAAAATCAAAATCATCGGAACTTGTTTTCTGAAAGTCAATTTGTTAATCAAGCTCTGTGAAAACCGATAAACTATTGTCCTTTCACCATGATTTATACTATCTCTCTGGAACGAAGAAGGCAGCTTCAACTTCAACCTTAACCTATGCTGAACTCTAAATATGATCGGATCTCTTTCTATGAACTGTAGTTTAACTCGAAATATTCTATGTCCAAATTGTCTTGGCAGTTCAAAACTCCACAGAGATGGAACTGTTTCAGGTATGCATTCAATCAATATCATTTCGGTGCATAAGTCAATCGATGCTTAGCAAGATATTCAAAAACAAACAAACAAAAATATAACAACAATGCATTTCAAGTGCAATCGATCCATCTTTTGTCTATATTAATATATCGATAGATTGTTGAAACATGAAACTGTACATAGACTTTGTATTTGAAATGCTTTTTTTCCTATTCTTTAAAATCATATTGTTTTCGTATGAATATGATGTGATTATTACATATTTAGTTCGAGTTTTGTTGTTGCTTTAGAAATAAAATCAGTGTTAATTAAGAATTTTAAGATTGATATTGATTTGTTAAAACATCATCATGAGTTCATATTTTCTTTGATATTTTAAAACCGTTTCAAATTTCTTTTCTTACATTTCAAAAGATTTAAGTCATCAAATGTGAAATAAGTATTGCATTTTGAAAATGAACCCCTTTACAAATATTACACTGATTGTCCACTCATCATCTTCTGTGATTATAATCATAATATATGATGAAATGGAAAGCAAAAGATACATTTATAGCTCAATAACGATCTAATGGTGAATAGTAATGACGCATAACTGACTTTTGAAAAGAACTCATTTATCTGTCATAGAAACAATAGAGACTCGTTTTTGTCATTGAAGATTTATTCAAGTCTTCAAAAATATTGATCTTAGCATAAGTTTTTTCGGGTTGCTCTCTTTCTACAAAAATAATCTTTTGACTTTAACAAATACTGAGTCTTTATGTGAAGAGTGATTTCTAGTTCTTTTTCAATCCATATATATAAAATAACTGTGAAAAAAAGAAGAAATGAATTCATTCAAATCGCTAGTTTATTGAACATATACAAGAACAAGCAACAGAAACGATAATACATATGACTGCGTCAGCATTGGAAACAATAACTTTGACTAAAGAAACTCATGTTCAACATGAACAACAAAAACATTAGTATTTTCTTTTCTTTGAAAAGTTGCAAATATTCCTAAATATCGAGTAGTTTCACTTGTGGTAACATACTTTTTATGTAACTCTTTCTGTGCTACTTGAAGTGTTGATTCATTCTATTGAATGTCACCATCAGGCGTTATCTAAGAAGATTTTTCAAGAGAGGCTATTACAAGAAAATCTCTTAATAATAGAAAAACAACATGTGTTCTATTTCAAATTTTCTTCAAATTCTCATTTCATCTTTTTCAGCTAAAAGAAAACACGTTTTGAATCTATTAACGATATTAAATTAATCATTGTCTCGAACTCGACGATCATCTTTCAGAATATAAAACACCAATTTAGTAACATCCATAAATATTTCAATTATAATGCATTCTGACTGTTTAGTATTTTTTATCGGCTCAATAATTCCAATGCTTCACTTGACATTGGCAGACACACATTCAATTAAATGTATAGTTGTTTCAATCTTTTATCAAGCACAAATCCAAACTCATATCTATTCCCACAATGGCTAAGAACTAGTATATACCTATTTTTTTCCTAACAGATTGACGAAGTATTCTTGAGTGATTCTCAGCCATAATATTCCGGTAAGTCTTTTCAAGTAGCTTAGACGCTAATACAAAATCTAGATAGTAATTGAAACAGAAAAATTCCCTTTTGAGACAATCGTCTCCAAAAAAAAATAGAACTGATTATTAGAATTTTTTTAAATTAAAAAACATCGTTTTCCGTTTGTAGAATTCACATAATGAAATTCTTTTGGAATCATGTAGTAGGATCGAGTAAATGACTATCCCAAATGACATACCTTGAAACTGCCTACAATATTTTTTGTTTTCAAACGAGATAAATCAATTTTAATTTGGACGCAAAAAATGTGGATCTGGTTTTGATTACAGAATGATTTTGTTTCATAAAAATTACTTGCATTTTAATCGCTTAAAAAGATAAATCATTGTATGCTTCGTATGTCGACTATCACATGCAAATCAATTATAAATTTATCCTAAAATTATTTGAATAGTTGAAAAATAACGACACAGAAAAATACTTCGATGAATAATTTATTAATTAGATTGATTTTGGTCTTGGTATAGGTCAAGAAAACATCTTATTATGAATTGCTTTACAATCAACTTCATCATCTAGGAGAGAAAGTTATACACAAACGAAAAGAACTGTTTCTTTCAGACAGATGATGTTAATATTTATAATTTCATGATAATATAACTTTTGTTTTTGAACTTTATACTACTTTGATAGCAAGAATATTTCATTCAATGTTTCCCAATTACAGAGATGACAGATTTTTTGTAAAAAACAAAAAAAAATAAAACATCATGTAATCAACAAATGATTTGACATCAACCATTCAGTATTCTTCTAGAATCGATCTATCTTGTGTATGCTTAAGCTCCATCGCCCTAGATAATACATGCTTCGCTTCTTCTTCCCTTCTCTTTTGATAGCATAGCGCAGTGCCCGCTATAGCAATGAAAAATCCATCACCCTATCATATTCGTTGTAGCCCAAGCGTATTTACGTCTTCATTCTCTTTCTCTCTGTTCTATGGCAGCTGCCACTACCATTGCTGCTTGCTTGAAAAGCAGTTTGACTACGGCGGTAGAAGCAAGCGACGTAGTATGCAAGCATACATTATTGACGGCCTCAACGCTCTCTTTCTGTGCGTCGTCTACGTGCACACACATACACAATCATGTACACAGCCATTCAAAACACAACATCTAATCTATCGTGTGTATGTGCGCAGAAAGAGAAAAAGAAAATTGTAGATACGAGCAAGCAAGCAAGCCCACACATACACACACACACATACAAGCTACTTGAAACACAGCGGTGCACAAACGTTCGCCCGCCGACGAAGAGCGCAAGCGAAGAAAGAAAGAAAAAGAAAGACATTAGAACGACCACCCTATTGCTTGCTTGCTTGCTTGCCGTCTACACAGTAAAGTGAAGGGGAAGAGAAAGAAGAAACATAGCTGTGTATTGCTGCAGCAGTTCATAGACAACGAGAGAGAGAATAAGAGAGTAAAAGTAAGCACAGCAAAAGCGCTTGCTTCACTCGCAATAAAGCACATACATACACACATACACGTCTCTTTACTTTTACATTGAAACTAGCGACTCGCTAGCTACGTTTATTTCGACTTCTGTCGCCCTCTTCCACACCCGCCAAAGCTAAGTAAGCACAGTTTTTCCTTGTTCTTCTCTTACTTGTCAATTTTATACATACATATATATATATATATATACTTACACATGTTTGTCATAGTTCAAACAAATAAAATGAAAAATCTTCTTTTATTCTAGATTTAAAATAAAATCATAAAGAGAAATTGACTAAAAATGCGTCGTACACAAAAACAAAAAGATCCTAATGCACCAAAACGTCCATTATCGGCATTTTTCATTTTTTCCCAAGATGAACGACCAAAAATAAAATTAGTAAATGCATCACTATCGGTAGCTGATGTTGCTAAACTTATTGGGGAAAAATGGCGTTCAGCACCAGATGATTTAAAACGTCGTTATGAAAAAGCAGCAAAAGAAGCTAAAGAACGTTATGAAATTGAATTGCAGGCATACAAACTAACACGTATGAATACAAAAAAAATTAATTGATAATCATATCTTAGACAAATTTTATTTTATCGTTTTTCAGCTGCATATGCACTGTCAACACAACAACAAACAAAAGCTCGAGCCTAAACAAGATACAATCAATCTTGATTTTCGAGAATGAACACTCATTTATTCACATACATATACCTTTTGTTTTTCTTCATTGTATTAACTTTCGTTTTGTTTTCCTCATTCGATATGCAGCATTCTATCTTTATATCTCGATGTCTTGCTCTTGTATTTGTGTTTCTATCTATCAGATAAAAGATTTTGGCTGTTGTTGTTGTACAGAAAACAACAAAAAAAATTTAACTCGTATTAATTCTTTTCCGGACGAAAAAAGATACTTATTCTTATATAATTATTCTCTTGTTCGCATGTTCAATTTTTCGTCTGGCATGTATCTTCGTTTACTTCTGAGGCAAATAGATTTGTGTGCGTGTATATGTACGTTTTATTTTTTGCTTTGAAAAACAATAAAATATGTGTGTCTGTTCGATAGAGTGACATCAACTGAAAAAATATAATAGCTCGTCCATTGAATATTACAGAAAAGCAAGCTTGTCGAGAAAAAATTCCGTAATGGTACATATACGACTTTCTGTCACGTGTTTAAGTGGAGTCACAAGTTTGTCACTTGGTAATGCATGAACATTGACATTTCTAGAAATTGTCACTTTTCTAACAAGGTTGTAATTAACTCCATGGTGAGTTGGATGAAATTATAATTCCTGTATCACATAGAAAAATGCCTTTTAAATGTTTACTACAACGGCATACGTCTACTTTTTCTGGTGTTATACACTTCGCATGGGGCAATTATTTTGCTCGCCAACCTGTTAATGAATCAAAATTAGATATTACTTTATCGTCTTAAATACATTCCATTCGACTTTCATTCAATCCCTCTCGATAGAAATCAGAGTCTATCTTGTTAAACTTTTGAAACTATAAATAGTACCTACAAACTAATGAATGTATGTTCATATTACGTGTTAGGCGCTGAAATGATTGAGCAATGCTTGCATATGTTCTTATTTCCGACCAAAATAAAAATTACCAAACAAGTCTGTTTAAGCCGATGAGATATGGCGCTAGTTTGTCCTGTTCAGCTGATGTAAGTGACCCAACTAGTGCATTATGTTCAGTACCACATATTGGACAAATGATTTTTATCATTTTGAACTTCTCTTTCATCTAACAATCCAAACTATATGCATGTCGACAAATTAATTCCACTGGACTATTTTATTTCTAATTTTGCACTAATGACATTGTACTAAAGAATTCAACTAATTATTTACTTCTATTAATAAGGCAACAAAGTATTTGATCAGTACTTAAATTATCAATCGTCTATCCACAGAATAGAAGCCCACTCTGGAAATTGGTACGGTTTGAATTCCATGAATTGGGAATTTATGGAGAATCCATAAGAGCCCATGGAAATCCAATTTAACAACGTAAAACTATGAGTAGAGCCGCTATAAGTTACGTCTGATACGACTTGGTTGATGCGATCCCGCGGTGCTTCACACAGTGCACATCTTTGCATGTGAGTGCTTCAGAACAGCTTATCGTTTAAGATCGTATGGATTCCGCATGAATTATGAGTCCATGGAATTCAAACAGCATCAATTTTCGGAGCAAGCTTCTATTCTGTGGGACCCACTCAGACAAGCGTTGCAAATAACGACGTTTTTACGCTTTTAAAGCGCATGTTTTGGTGCGTTAAAACAATTTTTTTATGGTAGAAAACGCGTTTTAGCACACTGAAATGTGCGCTTTTAACGTATTAAAACGTCGTTATTTTCAACGCTTGTCTGATTGGGTAAGGGACTAATAACTTAAGTACAAATGATTTAATCATTTTACTGGTCATTTATTTTACTGAACATCCATCTATTTAACCGATCATTTAATCTATTTTACTGATCGTGTATGTTCATGCCTATTATATAATAGACAAACAATAAAATAAATATACATTAGAACGCATAAACTCACATATGTAATGTTTTGTTTGTTTTTCACAAATGG
This sequence comes from Rotaria magnacalcarata, assembly GCA_900239745.1. NCBI lineage: Eukaryota > Metazoa > Rotifera > Eurotatoria > Philodinida > Philodinidae > Rotaria > Rotaria magnacalcarata. The sequence goes on from OENM01000225.1 coordinate 111,490, forward strand.
AGGGAATCGAGTGAAATTTCAGGATTGAAATAGATGGCTAAATGTAATGTACATAAGTATATCTATTAGATTGCATACAATTTTATGCGCTAATACAATTTCAAATACGATTTGATCAAATGATCTTAATCTGAATTCAGTTCGTTACTCGTGCACTTGACAAACTTTCTTGACTTGTAATACTTTTGAGGCTTTTATCTACTATGCATAACAGATCTATGATATTTTAGCAGTTAATTTTTATATCAGAAGTTGTATCTAAATGTTTTTCATCGTGACAACAATGCATAACAAACTATAATTGAAGGTCAGATCAATTGTGATAGCCGCGAATATATGGGCGAACGACTTTTTTCTTTCAAATACAACATATCTGACAGATACTCAATCTTTTCTATATAATTTTTACAACACTGCCTTGGCGATTGTTGAAAAAAAAATTTCGTTCCATTCATTTGTATAAAGTTTTCCGAAACCTATTTAAAATGATTAGGATACAGTATGATCAACTGATAATTCTTCAGCCCAATGATTAGCAACTGGTAGACATTGTTGTAATTTGAAGAAAAAAGAAAACAATTTGATGTTAGTATTTTATTTAGAAAATTCTTGAATATTTATCGAACGATAATGGACAAATTTCATTCAAACTGTGTCCTTGGTATTGTGTGTATTCATAAATATATTCTTATGAAAATAAAAAACAAAACGAGAATAGATGGAGTGAAGCGAACACTGGAATTGCAATAATCATTACCACAGCAATTCAATTGAACATCAGTTGCAGCTGTTGCAGGAGGACAATTGAATGCTGAACCTTTTGAGATAAAACGACTACCGTCACTTAATTTGACGACTGTGGTCTAGAAAACAAGAGCGAGAAAAATCATGTTTTATTATCAAGATTTCAATAAGGACAAACTTACAAGGCATTTCGCCTCAAAATTTGTATTAGTAGATAGCGTAACATATGGATAATTTTTACTAAATGGTAGCGGACAATCGGTACATTGATAGCATATGATTGATTGAACTGTTTGAATATCTGTCAATGAAAGGCATTTTTTTAAATTTTGTTTTCATCAAACCAACAATTAACTCAAGATGATTCATAATAATGAGTAGGTCACTTATTGATTTCATTCAGATGAAAGTAATAACTAATTCGGGTTAGGGAGCGATGACAACGAAAAATGTCTGATGACTAATACTTCGAAATTGAGAGTCACTAAGGGTTTCTTTTGATATCTAGCTGGGCCGACAATTATCATACGTGTAAATGAACATGTAATATGAATAATCGTTCGGTTTCCGGATATGGTTTCTTAAGACTTGTTATTAGGAAAATTAAAAAAGGTGGCTCACTTTGAAGAACAAATGCTGTGAATAATACAAATCGAATTGGCAGCATCATTTCTTGTATTGAATAACTTGAATGTTTTCACTTTGCTTTGATAGTTTATGAATGATATATTCAAGGTGAATAAATATTTTCTTTGTTTTAAAGAGGCGGAAACAAAGAATCTTTTCTTTTTTCTTTTCAAACATTCTTCTCTCTCTCTCTCTCTCTTCTTTTCGATGATAAATTGTGCCTCCAGAACAGTCAATAGAAATACATTACTTATTTTTGTGATTCGTAATATATTTCATTTGTAATAATGTTGATGAAAGGAAGTCTTACACTTATCTTCGCTATCATTCTATTAAATTGTAAGTCGAAATATCTAAGATAAGTAATTTTTTTATGAGCCATATTATTAAGGTGTGAAAAATGAATGTGCAACAAGTCAATGCTATTCATGTTCGAATTGTGGTAATTCAACTTTGAGTAACATGGCTATTATTACAACTTCTAACGATGCACATCAATGCATAGTAAAAATTTTATATTTTTCATAAAAGCTTAATATCGCCGTAATCTATTTAGAAAATAATGATAGCAACTGGGGAAAATCCCCAGACTCAACAACTAATCAATCGAGGTGCTTCAACCCAATGTCGACCTTTTAGAAGTGGACAAGTTTCGATTCTTTGTTGTCACTCTAATTTGTGTAATGCCTAAAAACGATTTAGTTGATTTATTGAATTGTATTTCCAAATAAAATCGATTATTTAATCTCGATACATCCATAAAAACGGAACTTTTTTTTTATCGCGTGAGTGAAGTTCTTCGCGAAAACCTGCTTTGGGTAATTTTTCTAAAGGAGTAATAAGAAGAAAGTATTTAGTCTCTGTCACGATCTAATATGAATTTATTTATCAGATGTTAAATATTATGGTTCGAATTTAATTCGGATTCTTAACGGATTCAGATCTTTCTAATAATGATGAAATATTGAAAAATATAACCGTTTGTAATCTGTTGGCAGTGATTTGCCTTTATTTAAAGATTCTAATTCTTTTTTGTTTCGTTTCTTGTTTTTATTTTACACGTCGTCCCAACAGATTCAATTGTAGTTACGTAGATCGGCGTCTCGTTGGGGTCATTACGAGCACACGGTGAAGTATAGCAGATAGAGAATTACTCAGCTGTACTTAATGAAAACAAATGAATAAAAAGATACACAATCTTCTAGTTTTTATGAGTCAAGCGATTCAACAATGAAATTTATCAAATATTTATTTAACGATCTGTATATATCAATAGTCAATGAAAACTGTCAGCAAATAAAATTCTTATGAAACATTTTTATTTTGCCATCAATGAAGATTCGTCTATTGATTCATTATCAATATTNAATGAATAAAAAGATACACAATCTTCTAGTTTTTATGAGTCAAGCGATTCAACAATGAAATTTATCAAATATTTATTTAACGATCTGTATATATCAATAGTCAATGAAAACTGTCAGCAAATAAAATTCTTACGAAACATTTTTATTTTGTCATCAATGAAGATTCGTCTATTGATTCGTTATCAATATTAAAACTGCGACTGTGAATAAAGAGAAATGTGAGGGGTGTTGTGCTCCTGATTGAAACATATCTAAATTGAAATTTCGCAAGGCTGTAGGTGCGTAGTGAGGATAGAACTAAAAGCGCGTCCTCATCTGCTCTTTCTATAAGAATCTCTCTGAACCTCCTATCGAAAAGCTGAATCCATAGATAGTGCTTCCAAAAGCCTAAAGCAGTTGTGAAAAGTATTGTAGATTATCTATAGCCACCTCACACAGGAGTCGCATGACAGATCAAATATTGTGGTTGGTAGACAGAGATGCCAGATGTTCCGGAAAATCTGGAAAAATTCCGGATTTTTGAAGTTTTATCGGATTCTTTCCGGCTTCCGGATTTTTTCCGGATTTTAGTGATTTTTTATTTCNGTTTAATATTTTCTTCTATTGGTGACCTTATCTCTATTCCATGTAGCAATGCGTTTGTTGAAAGTGTTTTTTCAGTCATGAAGCATCTATACGATGATAAACGAAATCGTATGTCAATGAAACTTGTTGCAGCTGAATTAAAAATTCGTTTTAACTCATAATTTATCATATACAGAAATTTATAATTTTTTTTATCAAAACCAGCACTGCTGAAACTTATTCATTCTAATGAAAAATATTG
>OENM01000226.1:0-37644 GCA_900239745.1 Rotaria magnacalcarata
CCCAAACCCAAACTCAAACTCATTTGACCAAACCCAAACTCTCAAACGGTTTGGGTTTGAGTTTGGGTTTGGTGCATGCCTAATAGTGAATTAGTTACGAATGAACTTATTACTGAATCTATTAATACAGCAATAGCTGAATCTTTTGCTTATGAAGATGATAAATATGTAATTGTTGAACAATCAAATGAAACAGAACAACAAGATATTCAATCAACTACAGTCAATTATGAAGAAGAAACAACTTGTATTCCATAGGTCGACTGATCCGACATCGATTCCTCGACCCGGAATCCAACGATAATTCTGTAAGATCTGACAGGATCCGATAAAATTCTATTGGATTCCAGTCGAATCGGATGGTTCCAATAGGTGCCTACTGTCGGATTGCTCGACCTGGGTTCTAGAAGACCCAACTACTGATCTTATTGTTGTCAATATTAATGAAACATCTACTAATATTGGTAACTAGGGGTGTAACAGTTCAGCTCACCAGCTCAAACAGAGTCATTCGAACAGCTCTTTTAAGAAGCACTGTTCGAATGGCTCTGTGTGAGCTGGTGAACTGAACTGTTACACCCCTATTGATAACATTATTAATGCAACTGATCATATTCTCATCGATATTGAAACAGATTTAACTACATCGACAATAACTGAAAAATTGAAATTTACTCAATCAACAACAACTCTGATCGAAGAAAACGGTCGTATACGATACAAATACGGCCCGTTTTACGTGCGGTATTTTCCCCGTATAACGGGGGCAGTAATACGACCGTATGTTCTATAGAATACGATAATATTACGCCAGCTTTACGAGGTTTTATGGCTGATATACGGTGTCCGTGTATGGCCGTAATACTGCCCCTGTTAAAACGCCTTAATACGGCTTAAAACGGTCGTTTTGCGACGGAATACGATGCAAAAACGACCGTTTACAGTAATGTTACGCCGGTTTACGGTGGTCCCTTTTGATCGACCTGGGAATTGATGATGAATAAATTAAATATTCTATCATGCAACATTATCAAAATTGATAAACATTAGTTTTTAGATTTGTGTGTATGTGTTAAAGTTGATTCAGGTTGTTTTCATTTTCTTGTTTAGACAATAAATCCTTTTCGAAATAGTAAATTGACTTGATGAATAACTTCATATGATATGATTGAAATTATCAGAGATAATTTATCCTCGTCATGAATTGCTCTCTGTTACTCTTACATACAAAGAGAATTTAAACTTTACTATTTTTTACAATTGGAATTCTATGAATCAAAACGAACACTTACATTAGTGGTCAATAGGAGTATGAAATCATATGTTCTAATATTTTAATTTCTTATTTATTTCTGACTTGATAAATATATTTCACAAATAAAGATTTTTATGCATTCTAAATAATTTATATTTGACTTTTGTAAATATCTATCAAATATCACATTTTATTATTTGTATAACGTATAAAATAATTCAAATTAAATATATCCTCAAATCTCATTGTTATACGATAAACATTGTACTTTCTCGATTTCGTTCTATAAGAAAAACTTATTTTAACTACGACCCCTAGATTTGGACTAAACACATTTCATTTCTCATATATTTATTAATCCTTTTTTCTTTTTGTTGTGATATTAGCATTTTGTTCGCCTGAAATCTAGGTGAATTCTCATATAAAACAAATCAAGTTTATTTACAAGAAATATTCAATTAAATATTTGATGATTTTTTCACTACAACATAAAATGACAGAAACGATCTAATAAGACGAACATCACCGGAATTTGAGAAAAAAAACAAAAGTCAATTTGGTCTTCGTCTTATGATTAGAAAAGAATACCATTTCAATTAATCAGGTTCTAAAAGTGCCATAAAATTCGGTTGTACAGCGCGATTTTTTTCGATGCTTATATCTGTTGATAATAACTTTTTCATTTGAATCGATTCAAAATTTTTATTGATATTTGCTGTTGTCATATCAATAACTATATCGTTCGTCGGTACTGTTGTTGATGGACGTGGTCCAAATTTAAATTTATTATTAAAATAAAGTGTTATAAATGGACATTGACCAAGTATAATCTCGCATAAATCACGTCGTAGGCCAAACCACCCTGTAAAATAGAGAAGAAAAATTAGAAGTTAGTTTTACATTATAGTTTAGATACAATTACATGGATTACTATCGGTAGCACCAAATGCAAAGGTTAGCCAAGCTATTAAAGTAATCCATAATGGAATAGCTATCACAGTGAAGGAGACTTTTCCAATTGACTCAGTTTCTTCAAGATCAAGTCGATCGACAAGCAAAATCTATAGATCACAAGAATTGATTGAAACATAATATATCCACAGAGAAAAATATAAAGCAAAAACTTTTGTTTGCTTTTATTAATGTTTTACTGGCAATCACTAGTCAATATGAAGTTTAATGAAACGTTCATAGTTTGAAATTGATTAACTATCGATTGGTACAGGATCTGCTCTGCTAAGTCGCTGACTATATACTATCATAGGTATATTTCAATGCTTGTACATGTACTGAGCACATTTACGATGGAGCGTTTCAAACTATCCAGTTATTTTTTACTTGAGAGCAATATCATTCGATCAACACTGATGAGACTGATAACTTTTATGATTGATTTTCGTTCGCATGCTTTGATCATATATAGATTTTATAGCGACTCTTGATACTTGAAGGTTCAGCTGGAACATGTATTTATATCAAGATGTTAGGTTGCTATACGATAAAGTTTTGTTTTTGGAAACAAAGGTCAAATTAAACATTTCTTTTCGAAGTGTACAATATTCCATTAACGACATAATCACCTTGCCTTAAACTCGTAGTATCACTGAGCGAGCTACATAGCTTGTCTACGATTGAAATTTTAGCTCAAAACTCAATCATTGAGCCTCTCATTTGCCATTTTCTTCCAAGACAATTAAAATCTCATAGCAGAACAATCCAAGATCTGACAAGCAAATTAATAATACTAAATCATTTAGAGACGTGTGGTAAAAATGTTCCTAATTCTATTAACATCGTTTTTGATACCGTTCCTTATCTTCTTATTAAATCTAGGATAGTATTTAACGCGATTCATAATATAATTTACGAACAAACAATATCAAAGCTAGTTTAAGTGAAACGTTAAGTTTCAAATCGAACAATATTTGTTCGTCTCCTGCACCTGTGTAGATTGTTACTCTAATAGTCTCGAAAAGTTTTTAATGTAGAGGTTCAGAGAGAATAGTATAAAGTATTTAATTACCGCAAATATGGTGAATGGAATGAACATAATTCCATAGATAATGGCTTCTGTTATAGTACTCGATTCGCGTTGATTAGCTATTAAACGACGAGAACAACGATGGACAATAGCAAGTATTAATTTTGAAATAACAAATAATAAAGCAATACATAAAGAAATCCATACTGGAATAAATACAACCTATATTGAAAAACAAAACCGTAATATTAACGTATTAATCAAACACAATAACAATAAGGATACATACAACATATCGCCATGTTATTGAAGAATCTAAACGAAGTGGAAAAAACAAAAAGAAAAGTCCATTAGCTGAGATAAAAGCTTGAATCTAAATAAAGTAGATAATCAATATTAATGTCTTTTACTTTCGTTCTTCAGATGAAAATTGTAGCATACGAGAAAATTTCGTTGAACTTTTAATGACCATAGGCATGACAGAAAAGTTAAAAATGTACATAGATATAATGGAATACAACATACAATCCAGCGAATTTCTAAATTATTCTCTAACTTGTCACATGTCAATATTTCAAATATAAATATAAATATATGAAGAAAAAAATAAATAATTAATGCTCGACAATCATTATCTGGTGCGCGAATGATCCTTTAAAAAGAAAAACATGAATTCATATAGATTTCTCGATATTTTTATCATAAAATTTTACCTATCTCTGTCGCCATTTTTACACCAGAAAAAGATGCCTGTACAGGCACCAATAACCACGAAAATTTTCCATATAAATAATGGTAAGAAAATAAGCCAATAACTAATACTGATATATCCATCGAGTTTCAATGCGAATAAAATTGAAAATATCAATAGAGTAAAAGTAACAACAAAACGTCTGAATTTTTAAGAATGATTATTAAAAATGCGAAAAGAAATATTTAAATTTACTTACGCTGGATTACAGGATTGTATATACCGCGAAGTGTCCATCCATTATAGATTCATCTAAAATCAAAAAAAAAACACTTAGCTGATTTCATTTTTTTAATGGACAACCGATGTCTTGTTAATTCTTTATTTAATCAGGTTCATGCAATTTTAAAATATTCGATGTAGGCAATATTACTGTTGTTAATAATTCGCCTTCAACATGATCGTTTTTAGTTTGATCGCAACACGATGATGAGTTTTTACGAAAAAAAAATCTACGAGAATGTCTCTGATAATGACGAGATTGTTCGATATCTTGATTCGATTGTACATTGGATATGACTGTTGAATGTATTCTTGTTGAATCAACATTATACAATGATACTGTTGTGGAATTTGATGTAAAATTATATTCAACATTGGCGTAAGTTTCAAATATCGGACATAAATGTAAAAGCCATTCGCAGGTATCTTGTCTTAGACCGAACCACCCTTTAAAATAATAATAATAATAATAATAAGCAGTTAATTTGCATTATATGAAAAGATAAACTCAATCTTTCTTACAATGATTAGGTGGTACGCGACTACCAAATGACATATAGATGAGTATTACTAATGCAATATACAATGGTAGACAAACAATAACAAATGAAAGATCAAAAGTATGTTCCAAGTAAAAGACTAAAAGTGTCTAAGTCAGCAAAAACAAAAAAGAATTTATTTTCATTTAAATATTTTAAAATAAAAAAAATAAAGTTTACTTGAAAAATCAATAAAAACAAAAGTACATAAATATGTCCAACAGTTGGACTTGCTAAAATTTGACAATAACGTCGGATTATTCTTTGTTGTCCATTTGTATTCTGATGAATATCATTTCGACGATAATGTACAAGTGTCCATATGAGACGACCAATGCAAAAAATAATTGATATACCCATAACAGTCCACAATGGAATAAATACTGTCTAGAACATCAGAATAATTTTCTAGTGAACACCAAAAAAATGTTTTAACTATAAACAAACCGCATAATGCCATGTAATAATACTATTGTCTAATTTGAGAGCAAAGAAAATAAATTGTAGAATATTAACAACAAATAATGCTTGAATCTGTAATTAAATCAATGGAAAAAGAACAGTTTTAATGGATAATCTATGTTATTTCGTTTACCTCCCAAGAACGACCATGACGTAATAACCAAACGTAAGTAAATACAGACATAATGGAAAGAATAATTAATGGCAAAAAGCAAATAATCCATGTTAAATGATATTCAGAATCACGCGGTTGATCAAGATTATAGCAAACTAAGATTTCAAAAACAAGTAGAAGAATTGTTTCAATTAAATTAAAGAATAACGCTCGACATTGTATTGGTGAATTACGTTCACGACTAAAAAAACAAATTTTCAAAGATAAAATTTAAAAAAAACCTAAAACTTCTTATGTTCAATAAATTTACTTTCTCGTTCGTATACAACAATAAGCACAAATACCAATAATAGCTCCTATAATGGCCAAAAATTTCCATATAAATAGTGGTAAAAAAACCAACCAATATGGCCAATTTATGAATAATTGTTCGCGAAAAGCGTAAAGAATGCTAAAGATCAGTAAACAAAATGAAACAAGAAATTGGCTAAAAGAAGAAAAAAAGTATGAACAAAAAACGGATAATAGCAATAAATAGTATGCTTGTACCATGCATTGAACTCTTGCCACACTGAAACTCTGTTCATCGAATCATTTGATGCACGAGAAGATTATATATTGAAAATGAGATTAATATTACAAAAGTAATACATCTAAAACGATATAGAATTTCCTGGTAAGAGAAAAGAAAAGAAGAGAAAACAATAAATAATATTTTCATAGTTCTTTTTTTTGTTTCTTTGATGAGTCTTTGCTCTACTTACTAAGCTAAATCAGTCATATGGTTTTTTACCAATGTAAGAAAAGCGAGATATTTTTATTGCTAGATGGCGCTATGAAATAGATCATACAAAACAAGAGAAAATATCTCAACGGATCTATGGGAGTTTGTAGCACTTTTGAACTTTCTTTATGATTTTCACTGATTATACTTCTCAAATTCATTAAAATATTGAATTAGTAATCAAATTTTGATATTTTTGAACAGTTGACATAACAATTCTCTTATGATCTGTGAAAAAGTACGCGTCTATGAGCTCTTGGTTTTTTCGTAGTTCACACAGTAGCAAATAAATGATGAAAAGTATGTTTTAAAGAACACGGTGATTTTTTTATGACTAGAAATTTCGAAATTTTACATCCATTGAACTGGTAACAACCAACAAAATTGTATTGAGACGAACTTTTGTGTTTATTGAATTCTGCTGTCATATGATGTGAATACTTCGCATTAGTATATAGTATATTATATACTAATTCGATAAGGTGAATACTCAAAATAGCTTTCAATTCATATGAAAATTAAAATTTCATTCTTTTGAGCTATGCATCTGTGTATTGTCATAAAACAAATAGATTTTCAGAAAGACATCCAGTTGCGGAGAATATTCAAATGAAAAAGAAACAACAAAATCAGTAAAAATCAGCTAGTTTTTAGACAATTTGAAAGTAGAACCAAAAGCTGTAATTTTCATCGACGAGTCGTACATAAATGACATTATAGTACAAATCTAATCCAAATATTCTATTCAGGTTCATTTTTGTAATATGCATAGTAACAATTCATTTTCAAACACTTTTTTTTTATAGAAGTTGTGATATTTTTATTTCATAACTTATTGTAAAAATCAATAGTAACCTTCTAGAATATTCTGGGAAGAAAAATCCTATTTATTATCTACTTGATAAATTCTATATTGGTCGATTATTTTATGTTTTTATTGTTTTCATAAAAACCAACAAATGCATTGAAACAAAAATTTTATCTTAATGAGGAAGACTTATCGACAAAGGTACTCTCTGGCACTGCCTTAAATATTGTTTTACGTGCTTCGGCTTCTGGTGCATTCATTAATATATCCATTTTAGCTCTTAATCGTTTAAGCCGATAAGCAATTAATGGACTCCAGTGATATAATGAAAACGATAATCCACCGCTATAAGGTATTGTAACGCGTGTTTTTCTTCGTTCACCATCTTGGTCAAAAAGATCTTTCCCATTGGGTAATAGTTCACGTAGAATGCGATTTCTTTCCAGTTGTTTTTCCAAATATTCAATTCCACCTTCGAGTATGTCTAAACCATACGATGTTGTTGTTGAATCACGTATGCGACTAACTTGCATGTTAATAAGACGGCCAACAAATGGTGACAGATAAAAAAATAACAGACCATTGAAAAGAAGAAAATGAAAAAATAGAAAGCGTTTAAAACGTGTTTTAAATTGTAAACGAAGACGTGTATAAAGTGTAAATGGAAGAAAAAATGAACCACCAACACAACACCATGCCATCATGTGCCATGGACCTAATGCTGTTTCATATTGATCAGCAATTATATATTTTTTTGCTTCATTCGAAAGAGAAAATGTTTCAATCAGTTTTTGTACGAGTAACATTTCCCCTAAATTACAGAGATAAATCAAGCGTGACATTGTTTTTTTTTGTAAATTAAAAGCAAGTTTTTACGTGTTACTGGTTCAATTGGTTTTGACGACGAGGACGATGACGATAATACTGATAGTGATGTTGTTGATGCGTGCGGGGTTGGGGAAGTACTAGTAAACCAACGAAAAAACCAAAATGTCGATTCGTCCGCTTTTGAGATAGTCTTTTCTGGTTCAACTGTTGAGCGTTCATTTTTGTTCAATTGTAATTGTAATTTATTCGTACTAATACGTGACATGTCAAGATTAGAAAAATCAATTTCTTGACCGGCGATATTTATCTTGACATTTTTTAAATCATCAACGGATGATATATTAGCCCATTGTGGAACCATTAAATAAACCATACCTTTAAATAATGGTGTAAAATGACCATTTATATCAAAATCCATTCCTGTATGTACAGATAAACGAATATCAAACGTAGGCGTGCGACGTAATTGCTCAGGCAATCCCATTCGATAAGCAGTCTAATCAAGAAATAGAAGAATCTACGTATTAACACAATAATCATATTGATTTACTTCCGTTGCACATAGATTATACGATGAATCAACTTTAACGAATTCTCCGTTTTTATTTGTCGATCGTAGAAATCTATATTTTAATGTTTCTTCTGGTCGAGCCATTGTATAAATATACGGACCAAGAATAACACCTTCATTTATTAATAAGTAAGAAAATAAATCGTAAGAAATTTTCGAACGTTTTCTGTATACCTGAACATGCTATGGCACGAAATAATTTGCCAACTTGAGCCGCTTGTCCCTGACTAGCCATCTAGAATGATGGAATTTCTTTACAACAATTCAACAAGAAAAATATTCAAAAAAATATTTTTTTATTAAGATTTTCGAGTTCGTTTCACATTGGTACAACCAACACGAAGTGGTGGCAAATTTTGTCTTTTACGACTATCGTTTACTGCAGAAGTAGGTTCATTTGATGAAGAAGATAAACGCGCTGATAATGCTGGTCGTGGTTGATTAGATGAAGATGATATTTGATTACGATGCTGAGGAAACGAAGGCATTAGATCGTTTTCACAAGGTAATGGTGCTTCTTTAAAATATGAACTTCGTAAACAATCCTCTGCAGTTGCTCTGAAAAAATAGAGAACCATACATATGTATATATTAATTTAATAGGTTGCTTTTTCCAGACCACGTTTGCCTGTCTCTTTTTTCTCCTGCTAATAATATACGTATGAAATAGAACATAATTAAGTATTCATCATGATAAAAAAAAACGTCAAACAAATTATTGGAATCAATCTAGATGACTACGGTTAAACAACGGTAATATAGATATCTAATTACATACCAAAGTGTATTTCCTTCGTATCTGTGCATGAGAATAAATAAAAAGTAAAGTAAAACAAAACGCTTTCATGTCGATAAATTTCCTGGTTGATAGCAACATTAGAAACAAAGTAGCTATTTTAAAGTATGCTAGAATTGTTTACTATGGCAGATCTTTACTCTATATTAAATGATTATGAATTGAGTGATAGTGACACATACATCAATGAAAGGACAGTAAAAGTAGGGCGTAACAATTAGGATTTTGTTGAAGAATATTTTAATTGAATATGGCATAGAAAAGTGTTCTTCACAATATGCAGATAAAGAAAGAAGCGATCTTCGTAAACTGGAATTGAAAAAAAGATCTTCACACCTTATTTTAAAGACTTGGAATGAACAACAAAATGACAAGCAAATAATCATAAACATGAAATTTTCTATTCGCAATCTTTTCAGAATACTGTTGAAATTGATTGTTTATAAATATCTGTAATATTCATTCTCAAATATTTATGAAATGTATCATAGATTTAAATGCTATCCATAAAAAATATGAGAAATAAAAACACAGTTCAGGAAGGTTTAATTGACTTGTTCGGGCTTACATATATTCAAAAAAAAATAATCTATTTTGAACAGCTTCTTACCGTTTGCACGGGTCATACATAAACATAAAGTTAATAAGACGTAAACCAGCATTAGTTAACCATGGAAATGTTTGTTTCACATTATTATATGGTTGTTGGCGAAGAGAGAAATGTTTCAATGAAGGTAAATCATTTAGACCTGGCCAAATTTTTTCTGTTGGTGTACCAAACATTTCAATAATCAAATCGATTTGTTGAATTTCTGAACGGCCAGGTAACAATGGTCGATGACATAATAATTCACCAAGAACACAACCTGCAGACCAAATATCAATCGCTGTAGTTTGATATTTAGAACCTAGAAAAAAAGAAAACTCGATAATTATTGTTTTCGCTAAACTAGAAAGTATCATCAAACCAAAGAGAAGTTCAGGTGCTCGATACCAAAGTGTAACAACCATGGGTGTCATAGAACCATTTGGTAATGTAAATTGTCTTGCTAAGCCAAAGTCAGCAATTTTTAAATAGCCATGATCAGTCAACAATAAATTTGATACTTTAATATCACGATGTACAATAAAACGTTTATGTGCATAATTTAAACCACGAAATAATTGTAATCCAATACATTTAACTTGTGCTTCAGTAAATGGTTGTGACATATTATCAAGTAATGAGGCAAGATCTTGTTCACAATAAGTCATCACAAGAAATATTGAACGTAATGATTTGCCAACAGCTACTTCACGTAATTCAACGATATTTTCATGTCGTAAATTAAGTAGAAGATTAATTTCACGCATGGAACTTATTGGTAGACCCCATTGTTCATTTTCCATACGAACTTTTTTTAAAGCAACGATTTCTTGACTAATTTTGTCTCGACCACGATAAACGACACCATAGGTGCCTTTACCAATACAATTTAATTTTTCAAATTCAGATACAGGTCTAAAGAGTATTAATGAATTTATTTTCTTCAACACAACATGTTTACATACAGATAAAATGCGCAACTTGCAGCAAAGCGTCTCTTTCTACAATAATCTTATCAACACGTTTTCTACTCCAGTTTTAATTCCCTTATGAATCTAATAATTAATGATTTATTCAAGAAGTTTTTATTAGAATCCATTTCATTCAAGTAATAGAAGCAATAACTATTAAACGCTTTCTTTCTTTATTTTTCCGCTTTAAATATTTTCAAAATATTATCACACGTATATAAATTAATACAATTTTTGTTTATATTAGTTTGATCGAGAAAATATTTTCTTCTCCGAGAAGTTTACTACTGATGTAAATATATTTCTTTCAAAATATTCCTCAATGATTTGTAATTTTTTCTATGTTCTTCTGCAATAAAGAATATAAGGTTTTGTAGGATCACAGTAGAACGTTGTAAACATATGAAAAATAATTGATGTAACTAATTGGTTGAATTTGAAATCAATGTTTTTCTAGCGGCTTTAAATAGTAGAAAGAATCTATAACTAATAAGTGATGGCAAAGAATAAGCTTGTTTTCAGTAATCGAAATTCTTTAAACTTCATGTTTTAGTCGCAAATGTAATTTAATGAAATAGGCAACAAAATTACATTAAATTAAATAGAATATTAGACTGAAGGAACAAATAACTTCAGCTAGTTCAGTACAGTGAAAAGCAATATTTTAAATAAAACTAGCTTGTCGAACAAAATACCAATCAAACAAATTTACATGGTTTTAATAATTATTACGTGAACTCAAAAGACATTCTCCTATCAACACTTACTCATGAAACTATCCACTCTCAAGTGAATATTTTAAATCAAATGCTTGTACACCATTGTATAAATAAGAAAATCTATCGAATCTCACAAGTGAATTCTTACCACACTGTACTGAAAACAATACACACGCATAATAATTTTACTTTTCATCTCATTCTAAGAATTCACAGATAAATCTCGAACTTGACTAATATCTTACCTACAAGTACCAAAAAGACAAGAATCAGGAATTGTTATAGGCTGATCTGTAAGCATTGAATAAATTGTTGTTTTGCTCTCTTCATTATTATTAGTAGTAGAAGTAGCACTATTACTATTATTTGCTCCCAATGAAGACATCTATATGTTTCTAAAGAAGTAAAAATAAGTTATTTACATCTACTGATATTATTGATTAGCTGTCATTATCAATTGAATGAATCGAGTAAAATAAAATAAAATATATTGGTATATATATATTTTTCCGTTGGTCAGTCTAATAACTGAAACCAACATTCGCAATGGGTCGGTATTTTATTCCGAAAATGCATCCATCACACATATAGGTATATCTATCTAATTCTACATGGACACGTTTTTTTCTCGGGCTGATTCGAACAGATAGAAAAAGTTACACATATAGATAAAGTTAGTATAAGGAGAAAAAAAGAACAACAAAATGTTTTTTTTGGTTTTCAGAATAGAATAGTTCGAAATCATGTGAGAAACAGTCAAACAAGCAACAATGAACGAAGAAAAAAATGAACACTCGCACACTCACACGAAAAAAATAATAGAAAAAAAGAGGCATATGAATGCCCATTATATGTACACGAGTCTGAGAGAAAGAATAAGTCGAACTGTTGAGAAAACTAGAACCAATAATTTATACATATCTATATTGCACACAGGGTCAAGTAGAAAGAGTCAGACATGAAATAAGGCTCTAGTAGGAATGGAATGGTATATTTCCATCGTCGTAGGTTCACTGAGAAAGCACTAAAATAAAGGAACAGTTGAAGAAGAAGAAAACAAAAAAGAAGGCGCATACGCAAATAGAAATTACTGATATTTTTTTATACGTGTTTACAAAAAAAGGTCCTTTTTTTAACTGTTTTTGGTTCATGTTTTTTTAACTTTTTTCGATTTTTTTGTTTTTTTTTCCGTTAATTATATGAATAGATCAAGATTTTTTTTGCGTAAAGAAGAAGACAAAATAAGAAAAAAAAATGAATAAGAGAAAAGAAAGACATCAGTGGTAGGCGTTGCTGAGCAGAAAAGGAAAGAGAAGATGAATAAGTAGTATATAAGTAGAAGGGAAGAGAAAAAATAAATAGAAGCTAAAGGGAACCGATAATATCGGCAAGAGATATTTGACTGGGTTCTATCATCACCATCATAAATATTGTTACAGTTCTTTTTATAACACCGTTCTATTCTTGAGCATTTCGATGATCACCATTGACAGATCTAAAAGTTCAAATAGGTTTGTAATCAAAATATACAAATAAAACTATTGATACCTTTGATGATTGGTTCGTTGCGGTTGAGATCGAAATAAATTATGCGATGAGTATACTTGTTGCTGAAATTGCATATGATATGGATATTTGAGTGAGTTTCCATTTGAATATTGTATCAGCGGTTTATCTAGTGGACCATAACTAAAATTCTATGTACACAGTGAGTTTTTCCAAAACTAACTATGTAAATCATACAGTATAATATGCTTACTGAATGCTTTTCTTACTGCACTCTAGTTCTACTTAGATTGGATAAAGAAACCATTGGGTTGATCATAGACTGAACATACTCCGTTAATTAGATCACAAATTGACAAGTTTCGAAACAATAAACTCTAGTAGTATAGGAAGCGTATACGGCTAACTACTCATCGGATACAAATGAAAGCAAAAAAAGATCTCGTATCTTTTCAATGACTATGTCGTTTCAATTAGAAAATTTCATTGATAGTATCACAGTACGACTCAATTGAATTCGTATTAATGTATATCACATGTACTAGTTTCTAGTTGGAAAGCTTAAAAATTGAAATTTTTTTCAATAGTAACACATTAGACATATACAAGGTAACCTTTTTTTTGAACGTTGACTGAGAGAATTTTCTAGCCTTTATCCAATATGTTGTAGGATAGTCTTCTTAGCAGAAAAAGAATATTCGATATTCTTCAAAATAGTCTTGAAAACTATGATTGAACATGCATTTTTCTTTTTGTATTGTTCGATATTCGTTTTTTTTAATATTAAATGAATAAACCTACTTCAATCGACTATGCTGAATCTGTCGAACTGGTCGTTGTTCATCTTGATGATCACAATAAATTGAACGTAATCGTTTTCGATAGATCAATGTACTTTCACTGACAGTAAGAATTTTCGACAAAATACTAAAATAAAATATTTCTATGAATAAAAATAATGCTAAAATTTCATCGTTTTATTTATGCTTACGATGGAGCATTTTTTAATGTAGTATTTTGATCGGAGACACTTTGTAATAATTTATCGAATGCTTCTCGAAACGCTGAATTAAGTTTTGGTGTTAACCATGAAGCTTTACTAATATCATTTTCTGAAAAGAAAAACAAAATAAGAGTGAAAAATAAAGATTTTCTTTTCTTTTGACATACTATCGTTAAATGGATCAACAATACATAAGTTACTAATTGTTCGATGTCCACAACAAAAGTTTTTAAATAATTCTTCTTTATCAATGAAACCGGCTGAACGATCTGACTGATTTGGTGTTTGTACACGAATACCCAACTTAGCATAATTAAAATAGACACCATATAATTCAAGAAAACTAATAAGCATATGTCCGAGATTGGCGTGCTCAATAGTACTATTATTACTACTTGTTGTACAGTTGTTACTACTACTATTACTACCGCCACCATTAATACCATCATTGAAATGATCATCATCAAGATCACTATTATTATTACTACAACTATTATTATCATCAGATGATATACACGAAGCAGCTGATGAAGATGGATACGATGTTGAGGACGAACAATCATCTGTCGTACCAATTGTATTTCCATTTTTTAATGAGGATGATGATGTTGTTTTGATTGTTGCTGACGATGATGTGGATAATCCAGATAAAAATGAAGAGGATAGTGATGATGACCAAAATGAATGTTGATCTTTTTTATAATAAGTCTATGAAAATAAATCCAGATGTCAAATTTATTATGAAAGAAAACGCTGAACTAATATTATTCTTTATTTTTATGTACCTGGAAGAAGCAGACCAACATAAGAATAAGTGAATAGCTACTTATGCCACCAGTCCATACTTCATTGAGATTAAGTTGTAGTAAATATTGTTTTAATACATAAACGAGATATTTCAATGATGGATAAACTTCCAAATAATGCTAAAACAAATGAAGTCAAGAACAATTTTTAGTGTGAATCTATCAGGATAAACAGCATAATGAACTTTCACGAACGTCAATTTTTAAAAGAAAAGAAAAATATTAGATTTTGTTTTCGTACTCTTTTCTATTGAGTATAATAGATATTCAAAATTTTTTGTAAAAACTTACGAGAATAAGTTGAGCACTTCGAAGTCCATTATTCATATTGAAACTCATATCTACTTTAACATCGGTTCGTCGGTCAGTCAATTTAATGATTGGTACTGTTGCTCCATTTAATAATTGAATACCTTCTTGTGTACAAATACGATGACGACAAAAGGCTTCACGTAAAACCAACATTAATGCCTCAAGTTCGTCTGGTCGCCATTGACGACCATCTTTTGAATGAACAATTAAATCAATATCACTAAAAAAATGAATACCTTCGTCATTTTCGAAAAATATTTTTTTCTGTTGTTCTGACCTCATCGGTAAATACAAGCCAGTTTTATAGCTACCATAAATATCAACCTAATATGAAAAATAAAAATAATACGACTCTTTTCTTCATTTTCCTTTTTCACTCTCTTACAGATGCTGTAGGTAGATATTGGTTAATAACATTAGTAATACGGTTAATAACTTGTTGTCTTACGGCATGTTCTTCTTCGGTGGGAATCATAAATTGATAGAATTGTAAAATTTCATAATGAAGACGATAGAGACGAACGGACATAAATGGTGGCGCACTTAAAAATAATATAAATAAAACTATAGATTTAAAATAAAAAACCCTCAAAACTCAAATAATATATAAAACTAACGTCATAAGATCGAAAAGTTCGACAGGTATTTGGGTATGTCTCCATGGTGGACAAATATTTCGTTGATCCAATTGCATTGGTGTGCGCCTCAAAAGAAAACGGTCGTGTAGATAAATACTTCGATCGTGCATAGTTTTCTCTTTTGAATTTTTTGTCGATCGATGACTTGTCACTAAAATAATCAGTTAATATATATAAGAAAAAGGTGTTGAATGCTTCTCTAGATATATATATATATATAGATAGATAGATATATAGGAAATCGTTAAATGATTTGTTTTCGAATGGAAATGCTAGAAATAGAAAGAAAGAAAAACATAGTTATATCGAGGGTTCAAACAATATAACGAGAGGAAAGTGAACGATATACTCGAACATTATTATATGTTCGTATATTCTGTATGTATCATCGAAAATGAAATACGAATAAGAGAGAAAAAAGCAACAGAAGAAAATGAGAGCAAGATATCCTCGGAAAGGATTATTTGTAGACACAATAACAAGTTCACTGATAGTAGATTGCAAACAACCGCAAACACATATAGATATATAAAGAAAAGATTTTTCTACAGAAGGGCAACAACACGTGTATTTGTATATGTATATATATGAATGCATAGTGGTGGTTAATGTAGATTAGCAATTGGTTTAAATCTGTCCAATCAATCAAGACACATTACTAACACAATAACAATAAACAGCTATGATGATAAACCAGTAAAACAGATATTTTCAAGCATTGATTTGTTTAGAAGGAATATTTCACATTACTTAGAATAGTATATTATATTATATTAAAAGAAACAAAATTCAATATAAATCACTATTTAGATTGATTCAAAATACTACTGGAATGAATGTTCGGACGTTTTCTTTTTCCAGAACAGTATGAATCGAACGTAAAAGACAATCTATGTCATAACCAATAAATAAATTAAATAATACAGTCGGTCTTTTTCACTGCTATCATCAGTTTTCTACAGAATTTACTGGTTTTCATTTATGAAATATTCAATTACAAAATGTTCAAAATTGATGATCTAACAGGTTGGGTTAAATAAATAAACCTGTACTTCTGACGAATAGTCACAATTTAACTTTGAAATAGCTGATTCGATTTTCTAAATGATACTTATTAATTGTGCCAGTTTCTAAGCAACTTCAAAAATCAGTAAAGCTCAATCTCAAGAATACTTAAAAATTTAGTTGACAGAAATTTCTTTTGCGTAAATTTAAAAAAATGATCTCACTAACAATAGATATTAAATCTTCAATAGATAGGTTATAACTTAGTTAAAGCAAAAGCTTATTACAATACTTTGTGTTTGGAATCATTGTAGAGCCATGTGAACAAGGACAGTAGAAGGATCATCGATATTTTTCTTAACTTGCCATATGATAGTGAAGAGAGACTTTCAATAGAAAAAACAGTCATTGTAACTAATAATGAATTTTTTATAATTGATGAAAAAGAATATTTTGTACTTTTCTATAATGAGTATAGCTAAAAGATGTTTTTGGTAAAATTTATTTTTTTTCACTAAACATACACAAAACGACAAGATAGACTAGCGAGAACGAATATGTGATCTTTGCGACATGACATCGCTTTCAACATTTTTAAAAGCCCACTGATGATCAACGACAAGTAAACCTTCGCGTTCAGCTTTAAATGCTTTAGATGAATCTTGTGGCATTGATACAGCAGCCATATTCATTTGATCTTGCATCATTTTTGTTTGATCAGCTGCATTATTTTCTCCAAGAAGTAAATTATTAATACCACGTTGGCCAAATATATTGATAGCATACCAGGAAACAGATGATAACCTAATTCAAAAGAAAAAAAATTATTATTTTTTAACTAATCAACTCAAAATCATGGAACTGACCAACTAGCATCAAGTGTTGCTAATTCAACACCACGTTGTAGCATTGGTTTGAAACGATATGTTAACGGAAACGGTACTTTAGCTGGAAGAAAAATTGAAGACAGTTAGTATTTAACTTAATGTAAGTATAAATCTTTTAAGGTAAATCGGAATAGTCTATGAACTTTTCTCATCCATCTACAGTAGAGACGTACAGTTTGAAATAAACCATCAATCGAATATTGTAAATTATTGAATTATCTTCATAGAAACGAGAAATATTTGTTTCTATCACATACATATAACTATTCGTACTTTCATTTCCTTAATTTGAACTACTTGTTCGTATTAGATTTTTATTGTTAAACTTAACAAAAAATAAGTATTCACTAGTAAGGATTTCATTTATAGTTTATATCGAAAAAAATACATACTGCAAAGGAAGCCACTAAATGCCCAATTGATAACACCACCAATGACAATCATTGGTACCATATTTGATATATTATTTTTAAGCATTTCAGTCATCATCGTTGGATCTAAAGTATAAATTTTCTATATTGATAAGATGTTCTTAAATTTTCTATTGTACCTGTAATTGGATTTCGAATGGGTTGTTGACGAGTTTGTTGTTTAGTAAGATAACCAGTTTCTTCGTTAGCAAAAAAATGTTTTCTCATAACAAAACCCTATGCATATAGAATTAATGTTTAAAAAAGCAAACATCTATACAACACTAAATCAAACCTCTTTTGGAATATATTTTCCATTTTCACGTAAAATTCTTGTTCGAATAAGTGCTTGACTAAAATATGAATGAGGACATAAAAACTATAGTTGAAAATGACAACAAACCGTTACCTATCGGCTAATTGCTGTTTATCGACAGGTTTTTCGCCAGCTGTTATAATTGTTATATAATGTCGGAGCATACCAACAAAAAATGTAATTACCACAATAGGCATAAATACCCAAAATCGAATAGCTGAGTCAAGTAATAATTCGACCATTTCGTTTTATGTATGATATAGAGAAAAATATCTGAAAAAGTGCGAATGAGTAATAATAGATTTTTACTTAATATGAAAGTGATTGAAGTCTAATCTCTCTCAAAAAGAGATTAGCATGAATAAGAGAAATTTAATCATCAAGATTGATCTAGAGTTCTTAGATATTTTCATTCAATCGAGTGATTGTTAAATGATAATTGCACGAATTATATTTTTACCAAGATAAAGTTTTCTTATCCATATGAATAGCAAATTATTTTTCTGTCGAACTTTAAATAATTTGCATGAATAATATGTGCATATCTGTGATTGCGACAAAAATACTATTATTGTTCTTCACCATTATAGGTAAAAGGATCTTCATCATCAAAATACTTTTCTTCCTCATCGTGTTCACGTATTTTTATGTCGTCAAGATTTTCATTATTGTCAATAGATGTATAATCGATATTAGAATCTTCACCATTGAGAAATTTTTCTAAAACAAAAGTCGAATGTGATGAAAGAACTCTTTAGGATAAGTTGAAAAGTATTTTATTCATTCTTGAACGTATGAATATACGCAAAAAGAAGATATCTCAGAGTAATATTTAATTCTTGATGATTTTTCCATTTCACTAATCTCATCGATGTCATTGTAATGACTTGAGTTGATGTAGTAGAAAACTTTTGAATTCAAATATTGAATTAATGATCTTCTCGTCAAGCGTATATATAACAAATGAACTATCGTATAATTAAAAACTGACCTATTAATCTAAACAGATTATTCAGATGAAAACTCAAATCTACTAATGCATTGTTTATCTATTACAAATATGGCTAAAATGTAATCATCCTTACCTTTTTGAATAGCAAGAAATTCTTGTCGGTATAAATCTCTTTCGGTATTTGTATAGTTTTTTGCATTCTCCTCTTCATCATCATTATCATCACTTTCCTCGTCGTCGTCACTTTCAATATGTTCATCATGACGCAATTGTTCTTCTTTTTCGAATTCTTTTTCAAGTCTTTCTTGATAATTCATCGATTCTAAGTGTTCCATGTAGAAATCTGCTAATGGGCCGTTTGCTGTTCTAGCAACCAATGGAGTTGTTTCTTTATCATTATATTTTCCAATCTTTTGTTCATAGAGTAATGGTGATCTTTCTTTCATGGCTTCATCACTAAAATATGATCCACGAGCAATTAATTGTTGCATGTATGTATAACGACGATTTATACGAATTTTATTACGATTTGAAGTTAATATTTGATGCATATAATCAGCATTGGGATCAAAATATTCTCTTAATTCATTATCTGTTAGTAACGAGCCAAAACGATGGATAAAATTAGCTGGATTCGTGTTATACAATTGATTAAGGATTTCATGTTTTTGTTCATGTGTGAATTCTGGTTCATTACGCTGTTGTGAAGCAATAACAACATTACTTGAACAAATTCGATCAAACATGGATATTATATTCATCTAAAACACGTTTTAAAACAAATTACAGTATACCTTTATTAGAACTTATATTAATGATAATTGTTTTAAAAATTCTTCAGCTTTTCGTCGAGTATTTTGCAAACTCTCGAATTTAACTAAACTGCATATGCTTCATCTAAATTCAACCAGATAAAATATTGATGTTCATCAGATAGATTTAATGTTTTTTCAATATTACGAAGCTGTGCTAAATAATCGTAAACATCGTTCGATTTTTCATTAACATTATAGGTTATTTTTTTTCGAATTTGTCATAGTATTCTAAATTATTTTTTATCTAAACCAGCTTCTTCTTTTGTTTCACGTTAAGCTGCCTTTAATGGAGATTCATCGTTATCAGTATAACCTAGTCAAATAGAAAAGATATTAAAATTTCTTCTTACCTTAGCTCAAAAGAAGGTTTAAAATTTCAACCAAAATCTGTTTCTTTTAGTGTTGTTGTTTCCTGTAGAACTGATATAGTCTACTTTACCTTATTCTTACATCTTAAAGATAAATCCCACCCATTTATGATACTGAGGATCTGAACGCGACGTTGGATATGCACGATACATTGACGAGACTTAAAACGAAATAGAAGTTGGTTGATTTCGAAGTGCTAACCGAGTATCATGAAGTTATACAAAAGACGACTTGGAGTCTTTTATAATGTTCTGCAGTGCCCACTTTGCATATTAAAAAAGTACTTCTATTTCACGCATAATATACTTTGTTTTATTGAAGAATGATTAGAAAAATCTCATCACCTGAAATAAATTCTGTTCAGAAAAAAATCAATAGCTAACTGCCGGTTAACTTCTATAAAAAAAACGTCTATAGAAGGGAATGAGAGTTTCTAAAAAACAATTGTGATTTTCTGGGAATTTTTTATGTGTATTGATAGAAATCAAAGAACTCAGATATTCTTTGTATGAGAAAAGCACTATTTTCGAGTATGCTGCTAGTATCAAGTTCTCAAGCTAACTCTTGCATAAATTCATTATAGTATTAACAGTACATGAGTCCGACTTCTATCGAGAGCACATTTTGGAAGATTGAGTTATAGAGCCGGTCTGAAGAGTTGATTGAATATTTTGTTGCAGTACTTGCTCAACGAAATATTTCTATAAGCACAACTTTAATGTCGTAATTTGATTTGTTGATGAGATACATGTCAATGGAACATTGAAAATGATCATGGTTTGATGTATTTAGTACTGTTAATCAACACTTGAGGGTGTGGGCACATTTTTTAAATGAGTTTGTCAGTTGTGAGTGTATTCACAGTAAAAAGTTCAAGTCAAATAGATTTTTTATCTACTAGATATAAATTTCACAAGAAACGGTCGCCAAAGGTCTGAGCTACAACCGAATGTCAGAAATCTTACCTTTTGGAAGTGTTCAATGATGCTCACCATATGAAGTTTGTAATAATAAATATTCAATTGTTTTTTTTTCTTCTTTTCGAAATACGTATAATGAATCCTGCAGCTACAGTCATATCTAAATATTAAAAAGAAAACAAAGTCTCACTGAATGTTAATAATCTATGTCTTACATATTCTCTCGTTTGATTTAATAAGCAACAACAACAACAATAAAAGACACAACAAGCAAAAACAATATTTATTTTGAATAGAAACAAAAAAGTTTCAGAATAAAGAAGTCATGAACGACTACGAATAAACGAACAATCACACAAAAAGTTGCGAAAGAGTAAAATTGAGACGAAAAAAAATATCGAGACATTTTTTAATTTTTCAAATGAGAAAAAAGGAATAAATATGCTAACAGTTGAACAAGTTTGTTTCTCTTTTCCTATACTTTTATTCGATTTTGACTGCAGCATAAATTTTTCTAACAAAGATGTATGATGCAATAAAACCAATTGTTCCTGTCAAAGTCCAAAATGTAAAACAAATCAGGAATGTATAACCAAAATACAGCATTATTGGAATAACTTCAGTAATATCAAGCTATAAAAAAGTTAAATTTAAAAACATAAGTCGAGTTATCTAATTAAATTTTCAATTACTTTTGTGAAAAAATAAAATATTGAGTAAGCAAATACGTAAAATGCTGATCCTCCTGATGCAATAAATGATCGCCACCACCAATGATAATCTTCTCCACATAATTGAAAATAAGTTATGACAATAGAAATTTGTGAGCAGGATACTAGATAGAAGATAATCAAATTTAAATACTATCTTTTTTATCAAAATTCTAACTTACTTATAATAATAATAAAGACAAGAAAGAGAAAACCAAATAGATAATAATATTGATTTTCCCATATGGCCGAAAAGATAAAGAATAATTCAATAAACATCGCACCAAACGGAAGTACACCTAATCAATAATTTATTTTATAGTCTATATCTTATAAATAAATACAGCAAACTCATTTTGTTCTTTACGGTAGCAAGTATTTATATCAAATTTCAAGCTATAGCTTGAATAACACATGAAATTCTCCATTGAATACATTTCATAAATGAACTATGAGAAGGAGGTTATTAAAACCTATTGACGATTTTCTAAAGGAGGTTCGTAGGATAAGAACTATCTTAATTTAAAGTTTAGTTCTCTGTAACTTTGAAATGAGCGAAAATAATTTTCGTACATTCTTGTGTGAACTGAAATTAGAGTATTTAGCTTTTCTCTTGTAGTTCATTTATGAAATTTATTCTATTGAAAACTCGACTTATTATTCAAACTATTCTTGGGATTTGATTGTAATATTTGATATAACAAATGATAATAAATTTTAATTGTCTTCTATTTTTTTCTACAATCCAGTATTTTCGAATTATCACAAAATGACTTACCAGCCATTAGAGTACTAGAAGAAGAAAATAATAATAATAATTGAACCAAAGAGCGAGAAACTAATTTACCTTAATACTGGATGTAAAAACCATTGTTGTTCAGGTACTTGACGTGGAATTTGATTTGTTCGAACTGGATGATCGTAAGGCTGTAAAGACAAAATTATATAGTTTCCTTTTTAATTTTAATTTCTATGTTAACCTGTTTACGATAACCAAAATAAAAGCCAACACAAACTAATGGGAATGAGATTCCTAACCACATAACCAGTATTGCAACCATAGTTGAAAGTGGAACAGCACCTGATGAACGTTTTCCCCAAATGAAAAAGTTTAGAAAAAAACCAATACCAAATACGATTCCTGGATATATTGTAGCTGTCTATATATTTAAAAACAAAAGATAAATAATAAAGCATATTAAAAATTCACGACATACTAAAGCTGCTGTTCGTTTCCAATTTGATCCTCTGATTGTTTTGTATATACGACCAGCATAGAATCCCGCAATAAGACTAATAAAATAGAATTCATGTGATAAATAAATTTCTACTCATTATTTTTTACCCCATAAATACATAAAGAAAAGAAGCTGCTGTAATTAATGCACCACGTGATGATGGCGAAAGCATTCCCAAAGCAGCAAACACTATTCAAAAGAGAAAAAAAACTTCTTATCCTTTACAGTAGCTTTTTTGATACAAACCAATCACAATTAATGACATCAAAAATATTTGAATACCAGAGCCAATAAGTGCAGCAAGAACATTCTTACGATGTGGTGGTCGAAA
Source organism: Rotaria magnacalcarata (assembly GCA_900239745.1). NCBI lineage: Eukaryota > Metazoa > Rotifera > Eurotatoria > Philodinida > Philodinidae > Rotaria > Rotaria magnacalcarata. The sequence goes on from OENM01000226.1 coordinate 23,607, forward strand.
TACATCACCATGTACTCTGAAAACAAATTGATTTTTTGAAACAAAAAAAAAGAAAAAAAGAGAATTGAAAACTTACAATTTCCAACCAGTTTCTTCACTACCATCATCCTACATAATAAAAAATCGAAAACTATTTCTTAGTTGATATTTTTACACTTTTGTTTTAACTCACAGCATCTTCTTGATTATATCGTGCAATATCACGACGAAGAGTTTTAACAATAATCATTGATAAAATACCAGCAAGAAAAAATACAACAATAACTGAATTAACAATTGAAAACCAGTGAATTTGTGCATCGGTCATTGCTAAGTAAGTATCCCAACTATGAATAAATCAATAAGTACATAGAATATACGTTATAATCTGCGTGTATACTTAAATTCTCAACTCAAAAAATGAAGCACGTGATTAATAGAAAAGCTTAAAATTCTATTTGTATTTGATATAATTGAGAGACATGCTAATTCAGTCATGCGATAAAAAAAAACATTTTTCATATCCGATAAAAATGACTCGATTTACATATTTCAAAGTATAGAAAATTCATTTTCACTCATAATTTCATTTCATAAGATTAAAACTTTGTAAATACATACCGACTTGCCCAACGTGTTTCACTATTGGCCCATATAACTTCATAAGTCGTTGTAATTGCATTTTCATCTAGAAAATACAGTAATTCGATGATATTTTTCATAATTTTCTTAACTAAATCAAACTTTTTGGATCAATTTTTTGCATTTCTTGACCATTTTGAATGGCACATGTTCCATCATTGTTGACATTTATACGTTTTGAATCAATACTCTTTGGTTCAACTTCAAAACCAACAACTCGATAGAGATCTCTGTAAAGAGAATAACAATCAAGATAATATTTGAGCAAAGAAGATTGCAAAAAAATTTAATTACTCCGATTCTTTATGATAATATAATTTCATTATCAAATGATTATTTATATAAGTTTCTTCTGTTTTTTTTGTATACAATCCTAAACGATAACCATGTTCATATAAAACTTCATGAGTTTCAACATTTTCAAATTTAGTTGCACATGGAAGATTATCAATAAGACTAAGTAATAACAAAAACAAATATCACAATCAATAGCGAGTTGAATTATTTCATACAGATGAACATAATAATTTTTACGAATACGTTTACTAATTGTAGAGCTTTGTTGTTTATTTAAATGTTTATCTTTACATAGTGATTGACAACCAACATTAGTAGCCATTTCAACCTATCCGATTAAAAATAAACAGATAGAGTTACTTTTTTTAATTTACATTTCAATCACTTTGAATTTCGTATTAACAATTCGATCGCCTCGAAGAATTTCGCCTAAAATAACAAGTAAAAAGGAGATCATTTTTATTAAATTTATTTAAGGCTTTCTTTTTTTTCGCTTACCAAGATTTTCTGATTTATATTTAGTTCCATTTGCGGGTTTACAATGCATAGCAACATCATAATAATCATATGGTAATTGTGTTTTAGTACTTGTCATTTTCACAGCCTTAATAGTTAAGATATTTTCTTTGATTTTTTAAAGTTAACAATAAAAAATTTTTACTTTAACTTCAACATTTTCACCTTTTTTAAAATCCAGTGGAGCTACACCTGGTATATAAAACGTACTTATTGGTTGAATATAAAATATGATGCAGATCAAACTAATATATGACATATTAGCCATCTAAAACCGAAAATCTTTCTATTGTGTTTCAACGATTAACACAACAGAAAAAAAATGAAGGTGAGACCAGTTGTGTAACCCGAATGCAGTCAACCTGAAAAGACAGCTTTGAGCTGAACGAATAGAAAAAAGAGAAGTGTATGAGTGAGTAAACGTCAAAGATAAGAAAAACCGAGAATAAATAAAAGATTGAATCATCATCATTTATTTTTGTTTTGTTTTTTTATTGAAGTATATATTGTTTATTTAGAAAACTAAAAGTAATGCTTTTTTTATTGAATAAGATTTTAGAGAAAATATTCCAAATGAGAGAATGTATGAATCTTTAGTGAGGATATAAAATTTTTATATTTATTCTGTAAATATATATTTTGCATCACAATTAATGTTTGCAGATGTCGTTAGTAAGTGATGAACTCTCATAGAATAACATATAAAATGTACCGTCTTTCTCTATATTATCTATTGATTACTAGACTATCCTTATCAACATTTATGAAGATTTGAAACGAGCAAATCAATGCAAAACAATTCCTCTTATTTCAATACAATGAAATCATGGATGTTTAAATAGAGGCATGTGGTTTCGTTGTTCCTACGCATCTTTTTGAAGAAATGAATTTCTGGCATCTTCGATTCTTACGTTTCCTTTTATTTTTCTCTCAATTGATACAAAATACTTGGAACTTTTATAGAATATTGATGGTCTATCATAAGATGAATCGTTCGCATAGTTGTACTAGCGTTTAATAGAAACGATTAGCGAAAGTCATTAATGTCTCAAAAACACAAGTGAAGGTACCTTTTCAGACGAAATAGTTTTTCTTACTTTGTTAACTTTATTGAAGTAATTTATTTGGAAAGATTTTTCGTAAGTGAGATTATCACGTAGAGCTACTTGCATTGGTACAAAATTGGCAGTCTTTTTTCTTGAAAATACTTATCTAACATGAAATTTATTTTGGTAGAAATCATAGTATTCTATTAATGTTCTCGTTTAGCTACTAAATTTTAATGCGCACACAATCGTATAATTTAGTCTCAGTATAACATTGACGATACTAACTCTATTTTTAAGAATGTCCTCGATGCTTTGATCTTCTCGTATTAAAAAATGCGAGAATAATTTCTAAGGTTGTACATATATCTGTTTTTCCGAGCAAAACTGTTCTCTCGTAGATTTGTCTCTGTGCTGATTCTTAAATCACGAGTTGACAAGCAAGGTATCGACTTAAAAAATTAAATATAAATAGTCTTGGTTCATTTGTTGACGAATTGCCTTCATTAGAATTGATTTTAAATATTCTATCATCATAGAAAATAAGAATTTTTCAATCGAACGACTCTAATATTCTAGGATTGATTAATCAAACTGGAAATTATCAAATGTATAGAAAATTATCTATTCAGTATTTATCGAATATAGTCAGATTTGATATGAATATTTAACTTAAAACAAAAGAAATACGATATAATTTCTACGTGTTTAACGACGACAAAGAATAATACATCGATTATCATTTATATATTGACAGCTAGATACTCTCATAAAACCAAAGCGTTCGTTTATGAAAATGAGATTAAGAAAAAACACCAAACATATCTTGTTAATAGAATAACAGAGGAAACGAGTTTCTTTTTTTGTCGTTTTATTAAATATCATCAGATAACTATCAACACTAAAATGAGTATAAATATAATTTTTGATCATACAATATGATTGAATGTATGTACTCGAACATTGCTTTTAGGCATAATCATTTGGTAAAAATAAAAATAATCATTAATAACTATTTGTATTTAACTAAAAGATCATTAATCCACACATAATGCCTGTTTATTATGGAAATCTTAAGTGAAAATATTTCCTATTTTATAGAATTTATTTAAAATGACAACTTGTTATTTACTCTGCGTCACTATGGAACACATTAGACGTACAAATCAGCTAGTTTTTATTGCAAAGCAATGATGATTGATCAAATTTCATTAATTTTAGCATAATACACCATATTTTTTCGTTGTAAACTAAATTCAATTCGTTTGTCAAAGAAAAAGATATACTTTTATACAAATATAGTTAAGAAATGAAAGAAAGTGTTGTCATATTCATCAGGAAAAGTAAGAAAGAAAAGATCCAGATAGTGATTATCTTTTGGGCAGTCTCATTTACAAAACAAATAGAAAATCAGTTTTCATTCTTGACCTTATTGTAACCTATCACATATACCTAAATCATTAACATAGTATCTAGTATATACGTGACTCTCTTTGCTTGTTTATGTTTTAACTAGAGAATAATCATTTTAATACGAACAAAAACAACAACAACAAATACAAATATATCTTAAAGAATGAATCGAACTGATGCAATTCAATTGTCATGAGAAATATGTGCCGATGAAATAGGCAATAAACGATGGCTCAAATAAATGCTATTTTGACGTTTGTGTAATTCTTTTTGTTCCTGCGCTTCAACGTAACGTCGAACGAATGAACAACTAAATAGGCGAACAACTTCATTACGAAATCGTTGACCATATATAGCATAAACAAAAAATTTGACACAAAACGATACAAAACACCAAAGACGAGCTATATTCAATACATCAAGCATCCATGATGGTTGTTGTTGTTTAGTAAATAAGAAACAGAGTAATAAAAAATGATAAGGTAAATTAAATACAAGAAATACTGTTGAAGCAGCTAAAACCATTTTAGTCGTTTTGGCTGATGCTGTTACGCGACATTGAGTAGAACGAATATGAAACGACGCATTTTTATGATACATTGATGTTTGCCGTTGTGTTGATAGACAGGGTACTGAACGACTAGTTGTTCGTTTATATCTTTGCATCGGTCGTACACACAAAAGGATTCGATTTTGATTATGTAAAAGACGATGAGATTCGCTACTAGTAATATTATTATTGTTATTAATCATTGCATTACCATTATTTAATTGAGCTGCTTGAATTGTTTCAGTACTTGATGGACCCGGCGATTTTATTGATGGTGTAATAATTAGTGTTCCTGAACTTGATGTCGAGAGTTTATTGTTCAATGTTAATTTTGTTTGAAGTTTATAGACAATTGCTGAATTCATTAATGATACAGATGAAAATGGTATAATAAATGTAAATAATCTATCGAGTACAAGAAATGGAAATATAAATGGTTTGGCTCGATCTTCTTCACAATTGACAACATTTGTTGTATTTGTACGAAATGCTGTTGCCGTCACAGAAAATGCTAATGAATAAAATAAACACGCAAATGTTAATAATATTAATGCTAATATACGATTTGTACGTTGTTTCAAAAATGTGGTTGCTTTGATTGGAAAGAATACAGCTATAAGACGATGAGTTGTATATGCCAACGTAAAATTTGATGATAAAAATGATGCTATATGACTTAAATAAATTGTTAACATACAAACAGGTATAGTCATAACAGGTGCATGTAATTCATCAAGTAATGCAGTTACAAGTATAGATATGGAAACAAGATCGGTAGCAACTAGACAAGTAAGAAAAAATGATGAGCGTAAAGAACGTAAACGGCGTTGGATAAAAACAATAATTGTTGTGATATTACCAATAACACCGGTCAAGGCAACTGCAACATAATAAATAAGATAAGAAGTAAATGACGATGAAGAGACAAATAAAATAAAAGACGAGGATATAGATGTCAATGAAACGAAAGAATTGTTTGATATATTAAACGTATCGAGTGAACTAAGAACAAAAGAAATATTTCTTGTCATCAGAACAGATATTTTCAAATTATTTTACTCGTGATAAATGAAATGCTTTCAAAAAAGAAAATTTTTATATTTCAGTACAAGAAATTGTCAAATTAATTTTTTTATAATAAAAGTACGTATTTATCCATCATGTCAAATTTACATTCAATTTTATTTTTTTATCTACGACATGAAAAAATCTGATCTTTTTTGACGTGTTTGCATTTGATAAATTTCATTCCAGATGAAAAAAAACAGCACTGGGTTGGTTTCATAGAAGGGAAAACTCTCCTTTTCCCATTTGATATGTCATACTAATTGTCATAAAATATCTGAATTCATCTGTATTATGAACACTCATCAAATTTGTATGTGTTGTATATCAACTCAAAAACAAAATCTTTTTCTCTTTCTCATGAAACATAATTACATTAATGAGTAATATTTTTTATTTAACATAACTCTTTGTTTTGAAGTAAATGAAATTTTATTTTATTGGAAGAATGTAAAAAAATATTATCATCATGAATTTTTAGCGAATCTTTTCAATTTCACTATTATTTATACATGAAACAAAAATTATTTCTTGAATTTATTAGACTAGTGAACATATTATTACTGATCTCCTTAATTATTATTGTTATATTAGTAGGTCTTAGACTTACTAGTTAAAAGATGAGCTATGCTTTTTCTTTTTGGTTGTTTTGTGTACTCAAAAAGTGAGTACACTCTAGAATCGGTCAGTATGTCCGTCCGGCCGTTTACACGATAACTTTCGAAAGGTGAGTCAGATCGTGATGAAAGTTTCTACACAGTTCAGCCTCATCAATGTCTCAGTCGAGTTCGAAGATGAGCAGGATCCGTCAAGAAATGACTGAGTTATCGAAAAAATTGTCATTATTGACCAGACCATCCCTGAGGGGGAGTACAGAGGATTTTTCAAAAAAAACGTTTTTCTCAGAATTATCCACAACATATATAAATCGACTCAGTTTTTAATGTTGATTCCGAATCTGATACTAGCTTTGAACTAAATCGTAGCTTTCTAACAAAATATCGCCTGAAAACGGTCTCAAATGCACAAAAACTGCATCCAGAAACCAAAGTGCCTCGTTTCTCATGATAATTTTGGTGCTCAGGCATTCTAGAATGACTCATATGTCCCATGTACTTATTACAGTACACATAACCCTCGGATGAAATCCGAAGTTTCCACATTTTTTTAAACTAAAATCAATCTAAAAAAGTTTCTTTTCGAACTCTATTTAGGTCATCGGTGTGTTTATTTAGATTGATGTTTATCGTTAGCATCAAATGAAGAGGTAATTGTATAATAAAAATAAAATTATACGAACATTCAATAAACGTCATGAAAAATCTGCAATTTCTACCTACGCCGAAAGGAATCATTTATACTAGAAAGTATTTCATCTGTTATCATTGGTATTATCGCTATCATGTATCTTGCCAATGAATCCAATAGAATGTTTGATTCGTTGTAAACGATATTTGTGTCATATAGAAGCTAATAAAAGAATCTAGTTTATCCATGAAACTTTATTATTATTATTTTCTATTCTTCCTCTCTCTGTGTATCAATAAGCACGATATATCAACAGAATGAAAATACTAACTATGAATAATAAAAGACAAAAGATAGTATGAATAAATACAAGGTTACGAAGTCATTCTCTCGGACTGTTTAAACCCAATGACCGATTGATAAGAATATGAGGAAATACAAACAAGAAAAAAGTAATAATTATTAAATCAAACTTCGAACTCTTTCTTGAATAACATACTATAATCATTATAGTTCTATATCTACGTTCTTACTACATTAGTCATATAGATAATAATATCAATGAGCAAGAAATAGATTCATTAATGTACGTTACTCGAGGGACTATAGTTCATTTACATTGTGTTGGCATGATGACATTCCTATGTAATTAAACTAAAAAAAAGAAATAGTAAGTCTTACTCAACTATAAATTAAGAAAAAATTTTCTTATCAAGTGCTTTCGTGTTTATCAAGTTTAGAATTTCATCACTAGTTTTTGTTATTTAACTGTATTCGTCCTATTAGTACACAATTAGCATAATCAGAAATAAAAATAATTTTGTTCTAGCAAGATAAATATAAGGCAAAAAAGAAACAATCAGTGTACTGTGTGAAATTTTAATTACCGTAATTCAATCTTATCCATATTTTACAAATTGTAAAACAAGAAAAACTTTATGACGATGTTCAGTGTTAGTAGGATGAATTTCATTTTCCTAGTGTGCTGATCACTGCCTATATTCTTGAATAACAAAGTCCAGAGAGAAATAGTTATTATATGAATAAAATATTTGATTTTGTCAACTTTCATCGAAACGATGGGATAATACAAACCAGATACTTAACTACTACAGAATTCTATTCGAGACATATTTTATATTTCATTTTACTAATTAACATAATTCTGTTGAATTCAATGACAAATTGTAAGAAACGAAAAACAAATATTCATGCTGTGAAATGATAAGAACTGTTCGAGTGGTCTAACATTGACGTATGTATTAGCAACTGGAACACTTACATATCGACTTTTCCGTTTCAATGAATGCCTGATAGACAGTACGTATATACAGTCGTGTTACTGGAAATAAATATGAATCAATAGTATCGAAATGATTGGTTATCGAGTAGCAGAGACGTATCAAGAAGAAAAAGAAACATAAGAAAACGCTCAACATTCGTTGCAAACAAAAAGAAAAAAAAGATCACACTAAGTCTGAAAGATAGTATTGATCAACAAACGAGTATTTCAGATGCTGGGGAAAAGGAAAGAAAAACGTGAATGATCTATTGAATATGTCAATACTTGAGTTTTCAATTAGTCACACATGAGATAGTGGTCGAGTCTAATTAACATCAATTTTCATTTTTTCATATAGTATTCTCTAGCAAATCGACTGTGTTCTAGTATAGAAATAACAAAAGATTAAATTGTTTTGTGTTCTTAAACAGATCGTTTATATACGATATGTCTTGAAGTTAGATGATTCTTTCTCTCAAGAGACGACAACAAAAGAAACTATGCTTTAAATGTACCATTGAGAAATTATCAAAAAAAAAGAAAGCTTATAGATTATTTTGATTTCTTTTTATTTCTCGTTCTCGAAATTCGTATGAATTTTTTTCTCTACTATTTTGAATTATGTCAACAAAAGACTTTAGAAAATATTTATGTGAATAGAGTCTATTTTTTTATTGAGTCTTTTTTATTTTCTTCGGACTGATTGAATGTAAGTCGAGTGTTTCTTACAATTAGGCTTATAATAATAAGCATAAATATTCATACTGAGAAAAAAACATCAAAGGATACTTAATAGACCAGTTAAATATTAACAGATTGTTTTCTTGTTAAACAAATAATTTATCCGTCATTAAAAAATGTATTCTGTGCAGATCAATATGCGATCCAATGGCGATTTATCGAAAACGATACCACACGCACTTTCGTGACCTAAAATTTTTGTTTAAATATGCAAAAACTTTGAAACGTCACATAATTAAAATAGCGATTATTTTGTGTTTTTCTTACAAATGCTAAATAACTTTTGAGATGAATATTCTACTTGTCTTTCAAAGTATTGTTCTCTGCTCAGTTTTGATAGGAAAATAGCATTCAGAAACGTAGAACCAACGGCAACCTATGGTTTACTCGCTGCGATCTCAGAGTACAGAAATTAAAACATTTTTCTGATTAGCTGTCATTCAGACACCTTGGAAAGAAGACAGACTATTTGAACGATGTCTGTAGGTTTTGGAATCAATCTTGTAAAATCAAGATTTTTAGTTTTTTCTAAGGATGACATCGAATATTTTGTAGAAATGATAGTTTTCGACTAATGGCTAGACTTTTCAAGTGTCAAAAAGAATTTTTAAATAGAAAAAAATCAATGTTTCCTAGAGCACTAATCTCGCATACTGCATATGTTACATTACCAAATGTTTTTTCTTTGCATAAAATAAATTTTCGCTTATAGTTCATGCAGTGAAATTAGAATCACGAGTGTTATGCATTTTACACTTTATTTTTCCATATAAATACAGGAAATCAACAAGTTCTGTCTTGTACTCTCTGTATTCGAAATCATTTTTCTAGAAATTGATCTAAAATAAATTTATGAAGCTAGTATATATAGATATGTAAGTTTTAAACCTGAGTTCATAGGTAAACTTCGCTGTTAGTATTCAAAAAGATCACTTTATCAAATAATTATATGTTGATCCATCAATTAATTTTATCCGAGAGACAACGTTTGACTGATGATGCTAGTCTTTTATATTATATGATTGAATAAGAGACAATTGAATAAATATTGTTATCCAGCTGACATTTCCAATACAATATGTATATATCTATATATCCCTGCTGTGCCATCAATCAATCGATCAATCAAAAATATTCCTCCTCTTTTGTTCGTGTCGATGAAGCATTTGACAGTTTCCAACTGTGCAATATTGAATATTTAGAATGAAACATGAATATGAACAATTCTATGATAATTTTACCTTTCTTGTTTTTTTCTTCTTCTTCTTTCCTTCATTCATTCTTAAAGAAATATTTCTATTGATGGTTATCGTGCAAGACGAAATTGACATATTAATTAGTTCAATGCACGAGTCTCCTGTTGTTTTAACTTAGTCGCTTTCCAACTGTTATACTTTCCTTTTATGACATTCAATACAATCAACTGATGGCAATAACTTCAAGTCATTTTTAATCTTTTAAACATATCATCAGCATATTTCTTAGCATGGAAAAAATGAAAATCCAAGCACAACAACAAACAGCAACAAAAATCATGAATAAAAAGAAATCACCAACAGAATCTATTGCTAAACGAACACCACCATCGATTATTCAAGTTGAAAAAACACGTCGTGTTGCCGCTAATGCACGTGAACGTCGTCGTATGAATGGTCTTAATACAGCATTTGATCGGCTTCGAACGGTTTTACCTTCTTCGATGTTTCAACAACAACGACGTTTTTCAAAATATGAAACATTACAAATGGCTCAAAGTTACATAGCTGCACTTCAATCAATTCTAAATCATAATACATCATCGGATAATGATCATAGTTTTACAAATGTAAGTAGTACAACCGATGAAGATATGGATGATCAAACTGTGAACTATTAGAATAAAAACAAAACATATTAGACGATCTTTTTGACTGATTCCTATTATAATCATGACAATTGTATTTTATCAAAAAAAAAAAGAATTTGGCTTGACAAAGAAACGAAAAATAATAATAATAATAAAGAGAAAGCAATAAAGCAAAAGATATAAAGCACAAAACCTGAGAGATGGACGTACGCATTCACAAACGAGAAAGACACATTTTCGTAAAATCAAAAATCATTCAGAGAGAAAAGCTAAGATTAAGCAAAGAAAAATATGAATTTGATATCGATGATCTAATCTGGACCAATTTTACGATGATGATGATGCGTGCGTTTGAACACTACTTGGTAACATGTCATTTAGATTTGGATGGCTCTTTTAAATGATGTTCCATATTTGAACGAGCCTTTTGTAAAACATCTAACGTTGGTCGAACTAAAATAGAAAAAAACGAACCGTACTAAAAAGAATATGATTCTCTTGAATTTTTCACATCGCTTGGATGAACACATAAGAACAATTCTCTTGTATTCGTAGCTATGTAGCTACGAGCGCCAATCTACGTAGTTTACCGTCATTGTTTTCCCCTCAACAAATAACAAAAGCTTTATGACATGCATTGCCGACTAAGATAGTACTCAAATATTTAAGCAAGACCTCAACGTAAACTATGTTTCTTGTTAATGGTATTGGAATGTTATCAATTGGCGAAAAAATAAAATTTTCTAAATACTATTTTGAAAACTTTGAATGCGATTAGAAACTGTTAAGTATACGGAAGGTACAAACATTAGCATTAGAGATCACATATTAAAAAGACGTAGTAAAACGAAGAAATAATTGTAAGCAAACAAAACAAAAACAATTCAATCATGCATAATAAAATATATGTTGACACATCCATTAAACATTCAATTATCTATTAGTGACATTTGTTTGACAGGTGCACAGGAATAGAAATGTTTATATATGAAATATATATTTGTCGATTGTTTACACGCACGCGCGCACACACACACACAAAACTTACGCAGCAATGCCAAATAATCGTCTGTATTAGCTTTTTTGTGATTTGCTTTCTGCAAATAGTTTAGATTAAATAAGAAAATTGAAAGGAATTTATTTTCGTCTCCTCATATATTCATATACGGGGGAAATAAAAATATGAAAAAATGAACTAAATAGAAGTTTGAACAAATACTTACTGTTAATTGAGAAAGTACTTGATCCATATACACTGATTGTTCTTTGTATTTTTGTCTTAAACTTTGTAGCTCTTGCATATATTTTGATTGAGAAATTCGAAGCTCTTTATTCTAAAAGATTTGAAAATATAAAAATTTGTTTTAATATTAGAAAGAGTAATTAACCTCATTGACAAGACGTGGATCATTAAATGGATGTTCATCGTAGCTATTCTTAACTGGTAGATATGCTTTCCAATATGATTCAATAAATTGATAAGCTTGTTCAAAATGTATAAGACATTGATTAAGGGAATTTAAACGATGTTCAAGCCATTCAATGGATGGTTCAGTTATAGATGAAGTCTAATTGAATAAGAAAAAGAAATTAAATTAAGAAAAATTTGGAAATTTACACATTGATTAATGCAAAAAGAGAAAAAAATATTTCCAAATTTTTATATGCATTATTAATACTCATAAGGAAATTAAAATATCGATGAAACTAAATTTTATATGTCAAGCAGAAGCGTGATTCATCCTTCTTGTAGGCATCTAAACTGAAGAATTTCAAACTTTGAAAAATTCTAAATGCATTGTGATTTGTTTTAACATTGATAGTTGGATCAATAAATGTTTCTAACAGATTTGATCTTACTCTTCAAGAAATCATCTCAATTTAATTATTATTATTAGTTTCTTTTATTTAAATACATTACTGACTAATGAATAATTGACATGTAAGAAACCGTAGATAGACGGGGAAAGAGATGATCGTGTTGGATTTTGTAATGAATGTTTAATCACATAACGATAAATATGAAATAAATATTAGACATAGTTCTTTTCAATTCAATGTAGCATAAACTCACTATTTAGAATAAAATCAGATAAAATGTACAACATAAGATAAAGAAAACAATTTCGACTAACAATATGCATATGTTCATTTGTGAACTGAAATTCTTGTATTTGAGAGGCGAAAAAATATTTTGAAAAAAAAACAAGTTATGCTGGTCAGCTAAGTTACAAGACAATTTTCTTTTGATAAATAGAAATCATCTTGATTCACACCAGAAATGTGTACGAGTCAGTAAGATATCATAACCTTCTTTTATATCCGTCAATTAAAATATTATGAATGAAAAAGAGAAAGAACTGATAATTAAACATACGAATTTTGATCGAAGTTTTTCTTTCATTTTAACTTCGAGTGCGTTTAGTTCAATTTTGATATCAGCCATTAATCGCCGAAGATTCTCATGATTTTCTAATTCTCCAACAATATACATTTTCCCAAGAACTAAAACAAAAATTGTAAAATTCTTTATTTCAACAAATCAAAAGCAAGTAGTGCCTATTCGTTCAGCTTCGATAATAAAAAAATTGAATATTTTCAAAAAATTTGATTAAATTAAAAATATTTTTCACTTACCAAGTTCTGTAGTTGACGATCCGACAGGTCTCGCACGCTTTTCATCAGTTATACTTGTAAATGATATACTTTCAGCGCCAACTGAACCAGATGCATCAATAATACGTAGATCAGGGTATGATACGCCATGACCAGAAAATGTAAATTCACGTTTCGTTTGGTTTACACGAATATTTTCATCTAATTTAGCTTGTAATTCATTTTGTTTTTGAATACTTCGTTCAAGATCATGACGAAGACGACGCATTTCTTCTAATAATTCGGACATTTCACTCGTTCGAATAGTCATTTCACCTTTACCACCATCTAAATGTAAATCATTAAATAATTCAAACTAAAAAAAAAGAACAGCATAAAGTATATATACCACGATGTGAAATTTGTTTTTCTAATAAGCTAATTTGTTTTTCATAATGATCAATTAAATCTTTTTTACTGTTTATCTCATTATATAATAGTTTTATTTCGCCATGCAATCTAGAAAAACACGAGAAGATGAATAGCAGAATTATGGTCTTTTGTAACGGAACCTTTGATTTTGATCTTGAGCTTGATCAAGTTGAGTTTTTGTTGATTTTAATAAATCGACTTGTACTCGTAATTGACGTAAATCATTTTGTTTGGTATTTAAATCATCAATTAAATCTGTATGAGCTTTTTCAGAATTAAGACGATATTGATTTAGTTCATATTCATAAGTTTTTTTCACACTAAAATTTATTAGTAAAAACAATTATTTTTTTCTGAGATTAAAACATAAGAAAAAACAACATCAA